>CAIGRH010078122.1:0-18067 GCA_903798295.1 Fraxinus nigra
TTGCATTTATTTGTTGAATTTGTCTCCATATTAGTTTAAAAACATTCATCTAGATAAAATAGAGGATGTATAATTATAGTGCTTATTAGAAATTTGAATTACAATTTTAGTGGGTTTAACTTCATTATTATATTACAAAACTTGACATTATACACTTGCGGTATAAATCACGTTATAGCGAATGCATGACAAGTTTTTTGTGCTGTTGTTGGTGATTGTTTTATGTGATTTTTACTAATATTATTACCAACTAGCCTTTATTTTAATTTAGATTTTCTTTGATTCTTTTTTAAATTTTGGCTACCTACCATGATCTCTTCGGTATTTTTTTCCAGGTACTATTAAATATTATAGGCATGATTCTAACAATTGTAAGAGAGCACAACAACTGGAATAAGTAAAATCGATATGGATAAAAACTACGTTCTTGTATAAGATATCTTTTGTCAGCTTTGCTATAGGATGTATTAAACTGAGCTATGTTTACATACACGCACCGACTTTCGTATGGTAAAGCTTCTAGGGTTCATACAATATTTAAAATGTCTAAAACAAGCAATTGACAAATATGATGAAGACTATATGCCTTTGGGAGATTATGTATCTATCGATTGGTATGAGGACATCGTACTGGTGGAAAATGGTCCGGTCCGCCTCTGTTGAATGAGAGGGTAATTGCAAAGTACTATAATAAGCTTTCCAAGTTGGAAGAGTGCAACATATGTATTGGAGATTGGAGTTAATAGATTGAATTCAAAATGTTGAAAAAGTTGAAAAGAAAGACTTTTCATTGTCCCGTGGATCTAGAATGTCGATCGATCAGTCAATCCAAAAAAATTTCAATGATCATAGAGGAGTTTAAAGTGAATGACAACTTGATCATAAAGGGATCAAATGAAGATGAAATCAAAGTACATTCGTCCAAATTCATTGATTGTATAGAAATTGATTTTGTGATTAAGTCCAATGAGGAAGTTGAAATCTACGTTGTTAAGTTTGGATTGGATTAAATAGAAAAATCCTATTATATTGAAAAGAACAACGTCAAAATTTTTGAAAATAACGAAGAGTGGAGCAAAATAAATAAAAAAGTAAAATGAGCTAGGCATCAAAAGATTTTTTTCAAAGGTCCATGATGCGGATTGCCAACGTCAAGCTACTGACGTTAAAGGAGCGCTTCTTGAGAGGTAGCCCAAACTTTCTTCTCTTTCATTTATTTTGTTTTCAAGTTATAGGATAGTTTAGTTTATTTTATAGTTTATTTAGGAATCATCATCCATATCCCGTTTTTCCCGAGGTCCTTGAGTAATTAAGTTGGTTATTAGATGTTTGAGCTAAGTAACCCATATTCCAGATATTTAATATCTAAAATTTGATTTTTCAGGAACATGTCACGAAACACTCAAACCAACATTGACAAGGAGAAAATGGGATAAAGCTCAAGTTTATGGGAGAAGTACAACAAACATCTACCAAATCCTACATCATAAGCACCAAAACGTCATAGGCAGTACAGGTAATTTAGGAAAATCCTCCTCACTTTTCTTTAATTTGTGTGATTTGTGTGTATGTTTAAATAAATAAATAAATTATTTCTGTTTTGCATGCTCGTGTGAGTTAAATAACCTTGTCGGCAAGTATGTATATTATTGAGAACATGTGTTAGTTTATGGATCATGAATATGTTATGTGTTTTAGTTAAAAAAAGTTGCTTATTCATGCAGATCTATGCACGTGAATTGATTGTAGCATTGTACATGAATAGGCTGATCCATGTTTATAGGTTGAAATAGAAATTTAGATGTTAAATCCAAAAAACCACTAAACATTATTATATCCTTAAACCAAATCTAGGATTTTTTGGTGGTTGAGATGTTGTAGGAAAGTTTGGAGATAAATGTGGATTCCATGTATGCTAAAGTTTGTGTGGACTGTCTTAGACTAATAGATGGGTGAAAACCTTAAGTTATGGGTAAATTTTTGAGAATGTGTGTTTTATAAAGGACATTGCACTAATTAAGGCATAAAAAGGAAAAAAAAGTTACCTTGTTATGAAGCTGCTCTAAAAGATCCCAATGAGGACAACTATAACAATCTCATTGTAAATTGTTTCATTGTAGACTTTAGGACTCAAGTGAGTAAGTCTGTAAGGGTTTAAAACCTAATGTCCTAAATTCATCTAATGTGGGAGCCATTGACCTAGAGCTCTCTATAGGGGTCCTTTAGAAAACTTAATGCAGAGACGTCCGCACATAAGATTAATTAAAATATATATATCAAAAAAAGAAGGTGCGTGAAATAGAAAACTCATTATATACCTTGATTAAGCCTCAAACACTTGTTTTAGAGGATTAGACCTTTGATAATGAGTTAGTAACTTGGTTGATTCTTGGGGGTTAAAGCAATAAAAAATAAGGAGAATTCTCATTTATTGATATGTTGAACTATAATTAGTAAAATTTGACCGAACTTAAGTGGTGTAAAAAATTAGTATTGTAAATCAACTTTAGAATACACATTGGAAAGTGAAAAAAAAAACAAGTTTGGGGTGTATGAATTCCACGAGCAAACTGAGGAACTATTTGACGTTTAAGGTCGGAAATTGGATCGACTTATTATTGTACAGCAATGTAGTTACTCTTGATACACACATCCGTTTTGCATTGAATGTGTGAGAATTTAGCTTTTGCATTATTACTTTGATTTAGTTCATAATTGATATTATGTTTTCAATCACGAGCTAAGAAGGTAAACTATCTAACTGATTTTGTTTGTGTTTTCTTTACTTAAACTTGTTTGTTTGTTTGTTTGTTTGTGTGAGTGTTAGTTTTTTTTTGTTAAGTGTTTGTTCGAGGATTAGCAAAGTATTAAGTTTAGGGTATTTGATGAGTGTATTTCACTTATAATTTAGACATCATCTAAACTTGATATTTAACTAATTTCTATTATTTTTAGAGCGTTTTAATGTGTGTTTTGATATTTTGATAGATGTTGATTAAATTGAAGGAAATAAATAAAAGTTGGCAAAATTGGAGAAGATGGCTAAATTGTAAGAGATTCAAAGTTCGGGGATTAAAGTGCAAATACTCAAAAGTTGTGTCGGGCCTCACAATGAAAATTAGAGAGTGATTGGAGTCAATTGGATGAAGAAAGAAGTCAAATGGATAAAATATAGATAAAGTATAATCAAACATCAATTTTCAACCGAAAACGTTATGCTCAATATTTTTGGTCTTATATTAAGACTCATTTCTGACATAGCAAACATTAGAATTGGAAAATGATATCTGAAGCAAAGTTGTATCCCTTTGAGATATCTTTCCCAACTCATCTTAAATCGACTAAATCGGATATCGGGAAAAAAAGGCTAAGATAAAAATACTGAAACACATGCAGTGCTAAATTTTCATTCGAAAATGGGCGCCGCAACGCCACCGTTGCTAAAATTCAAAAGCAATTGGGTGCTATAGCACCATGATTTTGGTGCTGAGGCGCGCTGGGTGAGAAAAAGGGTTTTGATTTTTTTGAATTCTTCTCTTGACCTAAAACGCCTTAAACATTTCTAAGATTTCAAAATACTATAAATATAACAGTTAAGACCTAATTCTATGGGGGAGAACGGTTCAAGAGGTAAGGGGAAATTCAACGTAATCCTTTTAGAAGGTGAGGAGGAAAACTATCAAGAACAAGAAAAGAAATTGAAAATCTACATCCTAGTTTTTTTTATTCTTTTCCCTATGTCTTTTTATATGAATTTTAGTATTTTCATAAATTGCATCATGAGTTAAATTCATTATCTAGGGTTTGATATGTCTTTTTATATGAATTTTAGTATTTTCATAGATTATATCATTAGCTAAATTCATTATTTAGGGTTTGATTGTAGCCGATAACTCGAGAATACGGATTGATTAATTTTAGTTATTTCTATTAGATTTTTCACATGTGTTTATTTGTATTATGATTTTAATGCTTTTAATTAATTGACCACTAATTGAATGATTTGCTTCTAATCAATTTCGGCACTTGAGAGAGGACTTTAGGTGTGATCATAAGAATAACATAATCTAAGAAATTATAGGTTTTGAGAGAAAGTATAATTCATTTGAAGCATGTTCCATTTAAGGATCACGAACTTGATAAATTCTGTATTTTAATTCAAAATAGAAATATTGGAATTGAAATATAGGAATGGTTTTTACTTGGCACTTGAGAGAGGGAATAGAATTACATTAGGATTCTTGCTTATAAACTTTGGAAAATTGATTAGAAATAATTATATAATCGAGAATCATATTTTATAGTTAGGTGAAATCATAACTCTAGGCTTTCTCACTTGATTTTTCTTCTAGTTGCATTTATTTGTTGAATTCGTCACCATATTAGTTTAAAAACATTGATTATAAAATTCATTCATCTAGATAAAATAGAAGCTATATAATTATAGTACTTAGTAGAAATTTGAATCACAATTCCTGTGAGTTCGAAACTTTAACTCCATTGTTATATTAAAAAATTTGACACCGTACACTTGCGGTATAAATCACGTTATAGAAAACACATGACAATAGACATTTGTCATACCTTCTAACATAATCCAATGCATCTGGTTTCAATTTATGCTAGGGGTATCCTTGCCATAAGATCATGTAGGCTAGGAACTATCATTAGCGTGGTTGCCATACTTTCCTTTGTGCACCTCTTGTAGGCTATAATGCATTTATTCTTCGCTTAGGCATATTAGTAGCCGGGGTCTCATATCAGCTTTTGTAGAGAATTGTGTCTATAAAGGTGTACCGGATCATCTTGATCCTTAACTTTCGAGCACTCACTAAATTTTCCAAAGTTTTCCCTTCATTAATGTAATTTATGATTTCTTACATCCAGGTGGGCTTGGTGTTTACCACCATGGAAATTGCTCATTTGTTTTTATGGCGATATAACATCATTCTGTCCTTTTTTTTAAAGGACTCATTAACTTGGTTGACAATGGGTTGGGAGTCACCATACACGATTATTTTGGATATCTTCATTTATTTGGCCATCTTTAGCCCTACTATCAAGACTTCGTATTTAGCTTCGTGATTTTGGTTCAGTGGTGGTGATAGTGTGTTAGTTTTGCGATACGGTGGTTGTATTGTTGTATGTGGTGGTTGGGAGTTGTAGGTGCGATGGTTGGGTAGTGTGGGTGCGGTGGTGGTGTGGTGTGGTGTGGTGTGGTGTGGGTGCGGTGGTATTGAGGCGTGATGGTGGCTCTGGTGGTGGTGTCGTAGTTGCTGTGGTGGTGATGTGATTGTTGTGGTGAGTTGTATGTGATGGTGGTGATGTTGGCGATTTAGCATGGCAGTGGTGATAGTGGTGGCGATGGTGGTGGCAATGGTGTTGTGGCGGTGATGTGGTTGTTGTGGTGGGTTCATATGGTGGTGGTGGTGGTGTTGACAGTTTAGTGTAGTGGTGGTGATGTTATGATCGTGGCGGTGATGTGTTGGAATGGGGTGGGAGTGCTTGTAACTAATTATTTGATTGATTATAACCAATAAAAAATATGTGACCTAAAAAATATAATTGTGACTTACAACTTATTAAGTTGTGATCGAGAAATAACTTGTGGCTAATTAATTTGTGATCATTAAACATGTTGTGACTTATTGATTTGTAATCGATAAATAAATTGTGAACTATAATTTTTTTGATTTGTGAACAGCGAATAAATTGTGACATAAAATTTTTGATTTATGACCTTAAAATAATTTGTCACCTATAAAAATTTTTATTTTTGATCGAAAAATAACTTGTGATCAATTAATCCAATAATTTGTGACTAAATTATATAGAATTGTGACTTTAATATATTTAATTATTTCATTAATAATATTTAATTTTTCAAAATTTAAAACTTATTTCTTAGTTTTGAAATGGGTTATAGTTAACTTCTTAAATATGAAATTTCCCTATTATTTATTTAATTACAAAAACTATATTATTTTCAAAAATGCCTCTTCAAAAATCTCAAGGCCCCAAAATTATTCTCCACAAAACATGATTAATGTTTACAATTTTAATGCATCTCTAACAAGCAATAATAGAAATTAACTCCAAGACCAAAAATATACAAACAATAATAAACAAAGTCTTGTTTTTAATATATTTGACTTTAGCTATGAATTGTGTTGTTCGAGCCATTGTTGTAGCTATTGGAATACTCAAAACGACTAATTTCTTAAGTTCAAAACAACTAGATTCTAACAACCATGAAATCCACTCAAATTATCCAGTTATGAAGAAACAACAAAGTTTTGTACCTAATATTTGAACTGATTTTCATTAATCTCTACATTTCATTGTTACAACTACCGGAAGATTTTAAAGCAACTAGATCCTTAACAACCACAACAAGCCACTTAGGCTGTTTGTGTCCAACATGCCGAAGTATATCATTTTCCGCCTCTGTGAGTCCACCAGTTGTCCCTTCAATCTATTGACCATTCCTGAAATTTTTCTTGTAAAGGAACAAACCAGAGAACTGTTTTAGAACATAGAGGTTACTATTTTTTTCCCATTGTCCCTGCAGTTTTCACTTCCACAGCTACACTGAAATGCTTTAATAGGATGGTTATGATCCTCGAAGTCAATCCCATAATCCTGGAAATTAGATCACATGATCGAGTTAAAAGAGTTGAACTTTTAGCGCTTCAACTTCCAATGCCTTTCAACAGATTATAAGTAATTTCAACTGGACATGATGATTGTGTGTTGTTAAAGTAATTTCAACTGGACATGATTATTGTGTGACAACACGTCCTAAAATGGAAGACTAGTGGGGCTTTTTCCTTTTTTCCCCCAGATAACATAAAATAACCACAGCAGTAACATGGTAAACTATAGTTTTAGAATCCTTCACGAAGAGTTCATATTACAAATGGCAAAACAATTTCTCGTTCTAGATGAGGCAGAAAGAGTCGCTCATATTCCTCATCAAAGACGACAAAACAGACAAAGAGAAGTTGAGTAAATCATGATGTCATGGTTAAGCAGATAAATGAACTAATAAACACTCATGACATATTTGGTATGTTCGGTTATAGCACACTGGATACTATTAAAGAAGAAAATAAGTTAAAATCTTGTCAATTGTATTGCACAATACAGTAGCGTGAAATATACATGTCCTTAATAAAGTGAGATGGATAAGTAATCAAGTATATGGTAAACTTAAAGGTCATCTAGTCTAGCTCAAAAAACATGCATAATAGAAGAATTTATATTGAGAAGAAAATGAGGGATTGATCATTTTTAGCAGTGAATAAGATTTTCAATTTTTTCTTTCTAAATCCTCCATACGCCCCATATTATAACTTATAAACCATCTTGCATGCAAAAATGAAATGTTGGAGTAGGAACTTTTTAAAACCACTTACCCAAGTAAGCTCCTCATAAGCATCCACTTCTCTTTTAGTGAAGAAAGCAATCTGCACAAGGATAGAAACTTTCATATTCTCTCTCTTACGGAAACTATTACTTAAGAAGGAAATGAAATATGGTGACAAGGTCAATGAAGTGAGTTAGTCGTACATGATAATAGTGGCGATCAGGTGTTTCCACCTGGACTGGGACCTCGAGCAAATTTGAGTCAAAGCACCTGGCGGCAAGGAGAAAAGCAAAAGCAAAAGTATATAAATATCAGTACAACAATATTAAATTTCACATAATTAAGTTAAGAAAATGGTACTCAACAATTTAAAACAAGGAATTAATCTAAATACTTCGTAAGCTTAGAAAATTTCAGAATTCAAACCAAACCAAGGAAGTTTGTTTGAAACATGATATTGCTGTCTTCAGATGTAAAAAGAGTAAGAAATAATAAATTAGCAATGCAACAAATTTTTTTATGAAATGATAAATTAGAAGTACAAAGAAATTTTTTAAGAAATGAAAATGTTCATTTACAATTATTTTCAAGCTATAACAGATGCCACAGCATTTTTTGTTGACCAAAAGGGTAATGTATCAGGCAAAAGAGAAACTTTACAAAGCATGTACTTGAATATGTATGCAAAATAGCATAAGAAAATAAAGAAATTTCAAAATGGTCCCTATATAAGTATTTCAAACATGTGATCACTATAATGAAGAAGATTATAGCTGACTCGTGCCTCTGTTTTCTCTGTACAGAAAAACCGCTGGGTCCCAGTGTCCTCATTTATATAGAGAGGAAATATTAGGTCGATCTGCTGTTGAGAGAGGTGAACAGTATAATTAACTCCATACATTCAACAGAAGGCCACTGAGGTACGGCAAGGCAACAGTGCCCTCTTTCTAATAAGCATCCCCTTAGTATCTTGTACGTTGATAATTTAACTTTTAGGTAGGTGACAATTGCTAAATTAGGTTCTAAGGCTAATGATGATGTCCCAATGGAAAGGAAGATTGAAGTTTACCAATGTTTGAAAAAAAAAAAAAAAAGCAGTTAAATATTTAATTACAGGAAACGAGAGATGTATATGAAAACTCACCGATGATTTATAAATCTCGAGACATTCCCATAGTATGTTGCATCCAAGCATAGTGCATCTTCATCGTTCAAAATTTTTTCTGAACACCAATCTGAATCAAGTAGCACTGGATACGTGTGCTTGTATTTTCCAGTGCTACTATTATTCCTTTCATATAATTCCATGTTTGTCAAAACTTCACCGGCATATTCACAAACAAAGGCACCTTTTGGTAACTTTTCGAGTGTTCGGAGACCCCAGCCTTTACTCTGGTTGGTCATGAAAACCTACAACACGAGTTAAATTTAATAGGGATGTAATGCTATTATCCTGCAGCATCACGACAGAATGAGTTACAACAGGAGCTACGTAAACTTCCTGTGGTATCTAATAAAGACCTCTACTGACACGAGGAAATCTGAGAACTTTCATTAAACTTGGAAGAAAACATTTTCAATAATCCACTAACCTGTAATTTCCTTATAATACCTCGCTGAACAACTCGATTTCCACATTTCATGTTGCAGCCACATTTCCTCCAGCATTCTTTGATGAACTTCTTTTCTAAATGGCCCTTGCATTTCTCAGGACTATATGCATTCTTGGCCCTTTCCAAAGGACAATCCTGGCAGAAGAATTGATAGTGCTCTTGAGGTTTCTGTTTCATGGAAATACAAGATCTTAAAAATTCTTCAGTTAATAGCCCTTCCGGAGTATAAGCAAATTCTCCTCTTGTATCACGAGCACAAGCACAAGGTACCGAGGACGAAAGACAGTCCCCAGTACAACTTGAGCAGCAATCCTCATCCGCAATTCTGGCCAACGAGATATGCACGTATGCAGATTGATAGATTATATTTTCTGGGACATAGGTAAACTTTGGTAGATCCTCGCCACCTATTTCATCCAGTAGTGATATAGTCACTTTTTCTGTTCCATTTGTTATGTCGCTGATTCTATTACATACAACCCGTTTTCCACTAATTTTGTTCATGGGCTGTCGTTGAGCGACCACTAGAGCAACTGAATTTGATGATCCAGAATAGTTTACAACCTTTTTCTCCATATCCCTTGCTGGATAATCTATTCTGAAATAATCTCTCTTAGGGGCCGAGGTTTGGTCAATGTCATTGTAAGGTAAATTGCTTGATAGAGATCTGTCAGCCAAAATAGCTTCGAATTCTACATAACCCTCACATAATTTCTTCAAATACTTTACCAGGGAAAATTGGGGTCCAAAAATGTTGTCTGATCTCGGATATTTTGTTTCCATAAATTTTAGGACATCATTTAAATTTGGAATGTGAAAATTATGTTGCAATAGGGTGCGATGACATTTTATAGAAACTATCACTCGTCCACAAGTTGATGAAGCTATATCATGACTCGTTTGGAAGGTTGTACTATAATCATGTGCTGAACCTGAACCTTCATTTTTCTCTGTCTTATCCTGAAACAGAAATGTTTCGACCAAACCTGAAAAAGTTAAACCCTCGTTAATGATATGACATCAAAGAAGATTGATTATGATGTTACGATTGCAGTAAAATATGTTCTTGATAAAATTGACTCATACTACTGATTATTAAGTTCCAGGATACTTGTATGTTGAGATGAACTTTTGATCCTTATCCTCTCAACTCTTGTGCAGGATGAGAGAAAATATTTTTCTTCTCTACTTAAATCTGGCTTAAATTCTTCTGAATTCTTCCTATGATAGGAAAGCGTATAATAAGAATTATAATGCACTTTTCATTTTGTATTTAATTTAGTACACTAAAAAAACCAGCTTCCTATTATAATCATCAGCATTCAAAGACTGTTTCATTCACAATGTTCAATTGAAAGGAGACTGGATAGGCATGACATTTTCCATATATTATTCAGTAATTAGCATCATGTATCCATCAAATGACATAATATGGTGGCAAAAAATAATTAATAAATAAAAATAAAGAACAGCTTCTTTGAAAAGGTAAGTTATCAATCCAATACATTTCCACAAAATTTCAGCAATGTAAAGTGCACTTGAGAGGGAGAGAGACCTTATTATAACAGTCGATTTGACATGCAAGCATACCTGGACCAACATTTGAAGCAGGCTGAGAAAATTGAGGAGAGCAATTAATTCGCTGCTTCTTACTAGTGTTGATTACATTATCAAAGTTGCAATCACGAATTGTTTCTCTTCCAAGAAGACCTAAACCAGGGTCACCCAATACACGGTTAGTGTACTGCACACTGATACTCCTTGAGTAGCGAAAATTTCCTCTACTGGAGCTAGGACTACTTGAACAGGATACTTACCTTCATTCTGAACTGGTGCATGATGAACATCTATTAATCTTGTTCTGTTAGAACTTTGTGGGATTTTATCCGCTTCTAGTTCTAAATTTTTAATGCCATTGTCCTTGGTGGATGTTACTTTTGGCCGTTTTCCATGTAGTTTCTCAGATGGAGGTTCAGGATCACCATTCTTCTCACTTGATAGCTAGCACAATTCATCAATAACACAACCATGTTAGCAATTAGCAGACGTTAGGTAAAATGTTTTCATTTTACAGTTATTGCAAAAACCACTGTTATTACTCTCTTTCTCCTTTTCTCTTCTTTCTTCTTCTAAGCGTGATGCACCAAGCTGAATATGGTTGAAAAGGAGACTAAAGTGTTTCAAGACATTTAATAAGCCCCTGTTTGCGCACCATTTTTTTAGAGTAGATTTTGTAAAAAAGGATTTTTTTTTTGAGAATGTGTGGTTAAAACTTAAAAGGTAGGGAAAAGTTTTGGATTACGTGTAATATTATTTTATTTGGAGAATGTATGGTTGAAAATGAGTTTTAAAAAATACTCAAACAGGGGATTAAAATTACCAAGATTTACATGACTGAACATACTGTAAAATTAAATTGGGTTGGTTTTATTTTCAAGCCCAAGGGCAAAGATGCAAGAGCGTCTGACTTAAAGAAAGGTAAAAGCAGCAGGGTTCTCCCATGTCCGAGAAAATTGACTGATGAGTATATAAATGCACCAAAAACATGAGCTAAAAATGGGCAGAAAAAGAATTAATGGATCATAAAAGAAAGGTGTCTTCTGAACTAAGATGTGCATAGAATCAGCAGTGGCGGCTCTCATAGCAATTTCTAGGATTTTCAAACTGTTTATCAATAGTTACATTTGTTTTGTTATTAGCGATAAGTATTTATTAGGTACATACTACATACCATGTCCTTCAGAGGGTATCTGCCAAGAAATATAAATGCTAATCGCATATGTTCAGAAAAAGTTCAAAAGCATCCAAGGATAAAAACCTCATCATCTGCATCATCGAATATAGCATCAGCAAGAGCACGATAATTTCCTTCCTCAATAAGTTCCCAGTTTTTATCGTACAATAGCAGAAGTCTCTTAAGAACTGGTTTCACTCTTTCTGTAGCAATGCCCATGTTGTTCATCGCACTGAAGGCCTTTAAAACCCTTGGATTCGGTGCCATCAGATATTCAGATGTTGGATGATAATTCAGTAGCTAATTCAGAGGTCCAGCACTTCAAATTGGAAGTTATAGTTTGTCACACTAGTGAGATATAGGGTAGAACTAAAGGTTGCAAAAAAGGGAATCAGAAGTACTATTATACAACATAACTAGAGAAAAAATGGTAAATATATTCTCGCAAATATGAAAAACAAAAAAAGATTATATAGAAGGTCTATTGCTAAAAAATATCATTCTCCAGGAATGCAAGAAAGATGCCTTTCTCTTGCAAAACGAATACCATTAAAATGCCATAAAATCAAATGGTTTGACAAATCAAACTCAATTTTATCTTAATAAGGGTGTGTTTGAACCACATTATTTTGAAAGAATGCATTCTGGAATAGTAGATTGATTGAGAAAATTATTTTATTAAAGAATGTTTGGTTGAAAATGAGTAGAAGAATGAAAATGAAAATTTTAATGTGTACCAAACATGGGCTAAATTATATTTTTCTAGAAACCCAACTATCTCTACTCAATCTACCACAAGATTCAAAGAATACACAAACATTCCATGCTAGACAAACAATGCACAATGCAGCTACAAAAAACCAAACAGACCACAAGCATATATGCTATATAGATTAGTACTGAAACAAACCCTGCCAACCATGAAGTGTCCACAGCTTTACAATGTACAGTACAGGTAACAAACAAAAGTACATTTATCAAAATATGTAATCACATTGCAAAACTATTAAAAATGATTAAAATGTCAAACAAGATCTGTATTGTACGGACACTTCAATTAGGGTGACGTATTCGCATCCGATACGTATCTGCTATCAACACTCCTCGAGCGCTCTATCACGATTTAATATCTTTTAAATAGATACTCTTATTTAAAAGATTTTAACAAAAAAAATTAATAATAAGTATAAAAACTAAATTTATACTATATAAATGAAGAATTTTAAAGAATATAATTCACGCATTTGCAACATATCATGTCAATATTTTTCAAAAAATAGCGTGTCGGCATGTTGGATATACATATCCGTGTCGGCGCATCATAGGACAAGATCCACTTATGCCATTTAATAAGAATCCCATTTAAAAAAGGATAAAAGAAAAGAAAATAATGTATGTATTTATATCATATCCAATTAAGCAGGCCTATTAGATATATGGCCATTTAATGACTTGAAGAAAGCATGATACACAAAAACTCCGTTGCGACTAAGATAAACATGGACATTAAGCCCCTATTTGAACCACATTAAAATTTTCATTTTCATTCTTCTACTAATTTTCAACCACACATTTTTTAATAAAATAATAGTTTTCATTGCATCATTAACTTTTTCTTCTTTTTCTACCACACATTCTTCAACAATCTATTATTACAAAATACATTCTTCAAAATAATGTGGCTCAAACAACCCCTAAAACAAAAATGCTTAAGAAACAAACTTCTATTGAAATTACAAGGTTTTAGTGTTGTACCAAAAAGACTAAATTGATAGAGATATAGATGCAGCAAAGTATATGTTACAATGTGCTTCTGTTAAAGGACAAAATGTACATAAAATGACCATCACATAAACAAAGAAACTGAATGGATCACAAGCATATATGCTACATAAATTAGTACTGAAACAAATCTTGTCAACTATGAAGTGTATATCCACAGCTTTATATTTTTCAACAAACAGTAGCGCATTAATTAAAAATATGTAATCACAGTGAGAAAATATTAGTATAATTAAAATCTAAGGTGAGATACACTGATACCATTTACTTAGAATCTTGTACAAAAAGGGATAAAAAACAAAAAGGAAAGAACGCATTATATGTATTTATTTCATTTCCAGTAAGCAGGCATATCAGAGATATGGTCATTTAGTGACCTGAGAAAAGCATGAAGCACAAAAACTACTTACAGACGGAGAAAAACATCCACATGAGAAGAATATGCTTAAGCAACAAACTTCTGTTCGACATACAAGGATTTGGTGTTGGTTCAAAAAAGACAAAATAGGAAGAGATATAGATGCACAAAATATATGTTACACTTTGCTTACGTTAAAGGACAAAATGTTCATAAATGGCCGTTGCATAAATGAGGATTCTAAGATGGATGTGTGATCATGTTACGCAAATAAAATAAGAAATGAGGATATACGACAACAAATTGAAGTACCATCCGTTAACATTTATTTAAGGAAATACAACTTAGATAGTTGGGGTATGACTTACCTAGCTCATATGCATACGAGCAACGAAAAAGATGTTGACCAAAAAATAACATGGTATGACATGGTTACGAATGATCTTATCATTGAATCTTTTTGCTGATGTTGCATTAAATTAACAAAGTGATAAAAAAGGATTCGCGTAGCCCTAAATTTATTGGGAAAAAAAGTTAACTTGTTATATTTGTTATTGGATTAGTGCACAAATACCAAGTCAAAATAAAACTTAACATCTTTTTAACAAGATAGGGATTTTGTATTCTTTATCTTTCTTTTAGTTGCTACTTACAAATGCATAATGAAATATGTAAACTATTTCTAGTAGTGTGCAATACACTACAATCCACCCACTAATGAAAATACAAATACTATTAAGCTCATGTTTGATGGCCAATATTTTGAGAAAATAGAGTTTTGAATAGCGATTTCTTTGGAGAATGTGTGGTTAAAGATAAGGGAAAAGTTTTTGGTTTACATGCAAAATATTTTATCGTGTAAATATTTGCTTGAAAATGAGTAAACAGTTTTGAAATAATAGTAATCAAACCAAGGCTTAATATGACAAATGGCTACTGTTATTTAGATTGCAATTAAAAAGAAAAAAATTATATATTTTATTGCAGTTTAAAAGGTATAAAAACAAAGATATACTACATGTGCTGTGTGCAGTTTTAAAGAGTTTAAATCATCATGTCCTACTTTTTCGAAAAATCAAGTATGAGCGAGTCCATACCGTGTCGTCTCGCATCCATGCTTCTTAAGCAAACTCAAATAGAAAAGATCTATGGTTATCAATAAACCTTCAACTAAATAATATAAAATAGAATATTTAGGATAGAGAAGGAAAAATAGAAAAATAATTCCCTACACCTCTATATTAATTGACATGTAAATCAAATATCTACCTGTATAATTGGCATCAAAGTGGATAGAATCTCATCTCCAAACACATTAGATAAAAAATCCAGAGCAGCAGCACTGCACTTCCGTAAATTCCATACATTGACAATGTCATCATCCTGGTCAGCAATAGGAGGAAAGTTGGCCCAGAAATAAGGGATCCAGGTCATTGCAAGTACAAGCTTAAGTCCACCCACCCCTCTATTTCAACCAAATCCATATAAATAATGATAAAATAAGAGAAGTTACCTCATCTTCAGCATCTTCTGACCCATGAAAACGTGATGAATGGAAACGAGGCTTCAGATCCTGCCCCACATAAATGCTAATGAGAAATATTTGAAACGAAACTAAAATAGAAGGATCTCATAAAGGCGTATGGAAAAATGACAACTGAACCTGATCTCTATCTGGAAGAGATCCATCCACCTGCAATGACAAAGTAGCAAAGAAAAATCAAAGAGCATTAATTTGTCATCCACCTTATTGAATAAAGAAGTAGATTCGGGATATGAAACCAGCAACAAAACCTCAGCATCCACAAGCGATTCATCATCATCAGCATAAGCCATGTTCGACAGCAATACCTGCAGAAGTAGGGGTAAATTCACCAGAATATATGAAGAAAATTCTCATTTAGTGAAGAGCTGATCACGTCATAAATCGTACCGGAATAAGACGTGGCAAGAACTCTCTCAAGTTCTCAGGGGGCAAATCAGCTTCACAATAAGCAGACCTGTCAATAAACAATTGAGCTGCTAAATGGTGAAAATAAATATAAAAATCAAGAAAACTCATCATTTAAGAGTAGAAATATGGTTTAACCAAAAAGAATAAATGCCTCACAGTAACTGAACAAGCCAAAAGCAATTATGAATTACCAGACAATAACATAAGCTAAAGATCTTATGTCCATCTGCAACGTAGCTCATTGAGCTTTAACCAGTACAACTATAGACATTGATTTATTAGGACATATAACAGTTTGTCATAGAATGATAAGTTCACCATCTTTTGATTTTAAGTACAGCTATAGAAACCTAGGAACTAGACGCTCAACTTGAGTGCTTGAATTACTCCTTAAAGAAAGAGTTTAGGAAATGCAATTTTAATTCCCAAAACAACAAAAACCCATTGCTTATACAAAGGTGATTAATCTCAGCACCCCCATGCGAACTGGCTCATATCATTCAAGCTCACCCTGATGGGGAGAGAACGAAACTCAAAGCTCCATTATCCTCATTAATCAAATACATATAGACAGGAAAATAGTGTGCAATCAACTAGAATATGATAGAATTATGAGCAGCCTCCATATGATAAAGGATCACATTCTAGGGAATCTTCCTCTTGAAAAGATCAAATTCAAAAAACTGTTAGGTCTCACATCTCAATATATATGTTATGATTTGAAACATTGAACGTATACGTCCACTCATAAACTCAAATATAAAAACTCTTCAGTAGCAGTTATAATTCAAAACCATCTAATACATTCTTAATATAAGTAGTTAAAAAGGTCCTTTCTAATCCTTTCTAATCTGAGAAATATTCCGATACTCAAGAATGGAGACAGAGTAATTATCTATAAACCCACTAACCAGACACTCCCCGACAAAATTCTTATCTAAGCAAAGAGAAAGGAGTGCCTCAATAATGTGGAAACTTAAAATAGTGCATTAGACAAAAAAAGTGTATATCTTTGTTTTCCTTTTGTCAAAATTGAATTAACGAAAATCATTTCCAATAAAAATTACAATAGACTAAATGACAGCCATGAACTACTATATGAGCAGGACCTCACAATCCTGCACAAGATTCTTGGCACAAAGATAACGTCACCAATAATTTCTGGAACTTGAAGCATTTTCAATTTTGACAAGTGAATCAACTTCACTTTTGACACCAATAGCATTAGGTAATTCAATAGCCAGCTCAAAAGGGAAAAGGTGAAAGAATAGCACAGATTTTCACCCAGTTTAAAAGGCAGCTACCAAGATATTTGAACATCTAGACCAGAGCGCAAAAAAATTACCAGAATTCACAGGCTTCTAGAGCTACTTCATCGTCGGAATCCTTGTTAACTAGCAACATATATTCTATTACATTCCTTAAATGTGGCTGCATAATTAAATCGGGAACTATATAAGGGAACAGCAGCAGGTGCAAATAGGAATATTGGTGAAGAATAAATTGTCAATTATCATCAGATTGTGCTAATTTTTTAAATTAAAAAAAAAAAAAAAAAAGTGAGGACTGGTGACATTTGAAACTATTTGACATACTACATTTGACAGATAGATTTTGACAAGAAAATGCACACCTCCAAGACAGCTGAGCGAATTTCAATAAGTTGAACAAATGCTGAGCAGACCTGTTCAAACAAGGGCAGAAAGCTAAATGAAGCAATCCCAATTAATCAGTTAGATATAGCTGACATAGAAAAATACTACAAAGTATAAAATCATAGATATCTGAGGATGACAATTTTTGTGACAGGTGAAAATTAANAAAAAAAAAAAAAAAAGTGAGGACTGGTGACATTTGAAACTATTTGACATACTACATTTGACAGATAGATTTTGACAAGAAAATGCACACCTCCAAGACAGCTGAGCGAATTTCAATAAGTTGAACAAATGCTGAGCAGACCTGTTCAAACAAGGGCAGAAAGCTAAATGAAGCAATCCCAATTAATCAGTTAGATATAGCTGACATAGAAAAATACTACAAAGTATAAAATCATAGATATCTGAGGATGACAATTTTTGTGACAGGTGAAAATTAAGGTCAATCTGCAAAGAAATAGATTTACAAAACTAAGGCTTGTGAACAGTATACTCAAAATCAGACTTGCAGGGCTACAAACAGAGCCAGAATGCAAGTCATAGGAAAAGCACGACCTCCTAAGACAAAACTCATTAACTCAACAATACTTTGTCACTAA
>CAIGRH010078141.1:0-13448 GCA_903798295.1 Fraxinus nigra
ATATTTATATGAACGAACCATGCTGTGTACACAAATGTTGACACCTATGTAAGTTGGCTAATTTTAGTACATTGATCTTAACAACACATTTTCCAATCAAATATCATATTTTTGACTCATAGGGAGTGTCGATCAAGGCGTACACTTTGGATGTACAAGTATGAATATACCAATTATAATATCAAGAGTTCTTTGACTGAGTTTTTTTGAATTTTCTAAGTAAATATCTTGTTCATATTGTGAGTTGGACAAGCTTCATTTTATTGTTTACTGATTAATTCTGCCCTTCTGAGAAATGAGAGGTTACATGACATATATATAGTGGCCGGTAGTTGACATCAATTGTGAAGAAGATCTTAGTATCTTATATTTATATATGGAAATGTTTTTATTTTCTTGAGGTGGAAAGATAAGGCCAACACCTGTTAATTTGATTTTAATGGGTAGATTGAAAATGTTAAGCTCATGTTTGGTACCCATTAAAATTGTCATTTTTATTCTTCTACTCATTTTCAGCTACATATTTTTCAATAAAATAATATTTTTCATCACATCAATAACTTTCCCTTCTTTTTCAACCACACATTCTCCATCAATCCACTATTCCAAAATACATTCTTCTAAAATAATATAGCTCAAACACACCCTAAACAATATTGTTGCAAATAATCGCATTGCAAATGCGAAATACCTGCTATTATTTTTACTTTATAGCATAAGCTCTTTTAACAAGGATGATATATATATCAAGAGAAACTTTGACCATGTACCTTTACCATATGTAATTAAAGGCCTTTCAGAAGAATTTGCCCTCCCATTACAAATTCCATATAGTTTTTCATCTTGAGAACTCCCCCTTGAATTTCTCAGTAAGGAAACACCTATCATGAAACATATATTGAGAACATTAACTGCAATAAATGCAATCCTCAAGCTATTGTGCGGCTATTACAAAGGAACCAATCAGGATAGCTTAAAATGAAAAAAATAAAAAAATTCTAGGGGGCAGTCTATCAGTATAAGATACCTGAGAGAATCTTAACGATACTTAGAATCAATTTTGTGAACGTATGTGGAGCTCGATGAATGTGAAAGTTTCCTTTCATTCCAAGCAAATGGCACTGTATTTTATAACCAAATTTAAAAACAAATTCGGAGAAATCAACATCAGCTAGTCGAACATTTATCATTTAGAAGGGTAGGGAGCAAATAAAAGATGATGTTGTCAATAATGCAGAGATCCAGATTCAAGCTCGGTACCTGATTATCTTTGCTAAGAAAAGTGGCATTTTCCATGATTTTTAAACATTTCAAAAGCAGTACTAGGCTTTCTAGCCCCACGACATCTTTCGAATCCAGCACTAAAGACGGACTCCGTTCTAACCATCCCTGCATAAAGTTAATGAATTTTAGAAAATATAACTTCTATAAACAAAAAAGAAATCTTATTTAACTGGCTCACAAGAACGTGCAATATTCTAGTATCTCGCATCTATGGCCAATTTATTTACTTCCACAAGAATAGCCTTTCAAGGTAGAGGAGAAATTTAGCCCCTGTTTGGGCTCCATTTCATTCCAAAATGCATTTTTCCATTTCTTCTTTTTAACCACACATTCTCCAATAAAATAATATTACATGTAAAACTTTTTCTTATTTTTTAACCACAAATTTTCCAAAAATGCTATTCCAAAATACATTTTTCTCCAAAAAATGTTTTTAACGGAGCCCAAGCAGGGCTTAACAAAGCCACTATTTTTTTCTAAACTTGTGGGGGTGAAGAACAGGCAGAAAATACAGGATAGGCTGCCGATAAGAAATTTCAAGCTCAAATCCAACAGGTTCTACCAGGTGATATGAATATAACTCCCTTAACATTAAAGGCTCCACTAGGGTTTCAGACAAATTTCGGAAAGGTCCAAGAATTCACATCATTATTTTGGTAGCTTCACACTTTCAATCTTCATGTCGGGTACTATCAGTTTCCATAATTTCACTCTGGTACAGCAAAAGCTAAATACCTTGTCCATTTGACAGGGAGCAAAGAGAACAAATGTAAGGGAACACAACGATTTTCCTCAGAAATAGGATGCAAGTTTAGTGTTAAATAACTGTGGATTAAGGTGACGCTACCCTTTTCCAGAAAAAAGTGATTCAGAGGTAGAAACCCATCTCATTCAGTCATTTCCAATGAAAAGGATTTGCAAGGCTTGATGAAGGTCCGCATTCCCCCTTCTCCTCATAACATAAAAGGAAAAAGGTAAAACTAGAGAAACTCCTTCAAAAAGAATGGTAAAAGGAGACCTCTTCCCTTTCCTTCATATCATTGGAAAGTCACCCACATTATTTTTTCTCCCTTTTTTATCCACTCTTACATTCAACAAATTAATTGCTGTACATGCATCATGTTAAAAATAGTAAATAATATTCAAAGAAGAGAACCGTGATTCATCAAAAGCTATGGGTTTATGACTTCAATTTTTGTCAAATGATATACACGAAGGATGACAGAAAAATATTCAGGACCTGCATGTAGCATATACCTAGACAAGAATAAACATAAATTTTAGAGAAACCAAATACTAAGAAGATGGTACAATTGTCAAGCCATCTCTAAGTGCTAGTCCAAAAACCAGTTCATAAACTATGGTCATTATTTTCAAGCTTATTGTGAGAACCTGCATAAATCTTCTACGGTTTTTGGTCAATCAGTTATGCAACAAAGCGATCTTTCAAACTAGTAGTCACAATTTTCACTGGTTATAAGCTCAATCATTGTGTAACTTCTAGAACAGATACTTGGTTTCCCACTCTTTATCAGAATATCTTATACTCAGGCAGGCGTCTCTTTTAAACTCTGTAAGACTGGAATGATGAGCTAGGCCTTATCAGATACAATAGTAACATAAAATGAGAACAACATACAGGTCACACCTCCATTACGGAATGACAATTTCTCGCCAATTCAAATACCGCAGCAAGTCCTCCAAACTCTCTTAATTTTTCCTTGAAGTTGCCCCCAGATTTCCGGACAGTGCCTGAGGTGTCTGTATAAATTCATATCAAAGAAAAAGGGCAATGGAAAAATTAATAAAGGTTTAAATACATTGAACGGGAAGATGGCACCAAAAACAAGCCAAATAAGTAAAAAATTGAAAATAATGTGACATTTTTACAAGTTTTTTGGTAAGATGCATCGGCACGCAGAGATTTGTATGCAAACAGTATTTCAGAGGAAGATAAACATTCCTTCATTTGTAGTTAGAAGCAGAAAACAATGACAGCGCATTAAATATCGTTCATGCATGACAAAAACAGGACAGGAAGTCTGATAGTTTAATTGCAGAAGCAAAAAAAAAAAAAAAAAATCTGAAGGGGTAGCGGTCATGCACAGTACTCTGAGTTTTTCTGGAGCAGCAAAAGGATCAATTGACGGAAAGGATAAGGAAAGGTGGAATAGGAGAAAGACATGCAGAAAGGTCACACGTCAGCAAGAAGAAAAGAAAATAAGAAGATGCACATTCCGAGGCATGAATTGTATACAAAGGAAAGAGTCAAACGCCTTCTAAGGGTGTCGAAAAGCTTTAGCAAATTTGTCACTGACTGTCGTAAAACTCCTACTAGCATGAATAAGTAAAGGTCTGCACATAATCAGCTTAATCTTACAAATTTATAACTAACAAACAACAAATATTTATCCATCTGGGCAAAAAATCAAGAAGCTGTATAAGTGTCAGAATAGTAATAAAATCCTAAAATGAAATAACTAAACAACAAACATCCACCAGTTATGTCAAAACAATGGGATGTAATATTTTATAAACCTTCAATAGAGACTATAGATAAACAAGCTTTTTCCATTGTCAGCAAACTAATCCATTTCGGAGTCAACTCAGGTCTGTCCCCTTCATTATATTTTTTATCCCTTGGCTTCATTTCCTTGCAATTGATAAGAATCTCCTGAACCTTGAGAAATATTGCAGCAGAGCTTGAATCTGGTCCATTGGCCGAGTCTTGTAAGATACCAGCATCTTTGCAAATGCCCAGCAGCTTGCTACCAATGGTCAGTGTCTTTTCTTTGGCAGCATCGGATTCGAGTGGTTTCAACATTCTTATCAAAAAGTGAATGCAACTGTGAGAATCCAGAAGATGATCATCTTGACCCTGAAAGAGCGAGAATTCAAGGAAATACAAGGCTCTCTTAAGAAGTGTTGATAGATCATAGATGTCCAAATTCAATATCCAATTGAAATCTAAAACTATAGGCAAAAAACAAATCGAACACAATGATATGTAGAGCAACCAGCACAACTGTCAATTTGCATCGCACAACTTGAAATAGTAAAAATCTAATACCACAGGCAAGAAAAAAAATCCAAACATCACGTATAGACAACCAGTACAACTGTATTTTCATAACACGCAACTAGAAACTTGGAAAACTTCAAAATTTCTTCCACGGTATGTAATCCAGTTTTTCTTTGAGTTCATTTCTTCATGTGCCACACTGGTGCAACAATATGGTGCAATCCAAAATTAACACTTGAGTTGCCTTGGCACGAGACTTAGGAAAGCAAAATAAGTGCAATGTCATCTCGTACTTTTTATACCATGTTTCAAGAACTCATTCTTTTAATACAATAAATATCTTAGAGCTAACCCTCCTAGTGGAAGTAGCTACCGCCTACCATTGTTGCATTTATGCAGTAAAATATTTACTCACTTTAACGAGGTGTATCTAAGGATCTAAAATTGTGGAGACAAAATGAACATTTTGTAACACAAGGAAATCAAAACCCAGAAGATCAATTTCAAACCAAAGGCCGTGCAAGCCCATGTTTGATCCCCATTCTTTAAAACTCACTTTTCCCTAAACTCGTTTTCAACCACATTCTCCTAATAAAATAATTTTGCATGTAAACCTTAAACTTTTGCCTACTTTTTAACTATATACATTCTCCAAAACAAATTCTTTTTACAAAATTTATTTTTAAAAAATGGAGCTCAAACACGGGCTAAATGTCAAAGGGGCATGGTCAGTGTTGTCACCAACATGATATAATACTATATTAGTCCTTCCTCTCAGAAATGCTAAGGTACATTTATTCCTCCTCCATTATTTTTGTGATTAGTAAAAAATCCAATCCTCCTAAAAGATTCGTGCATTGTCTAGATTATAGATTATGTTGAATGCCTAAGACTCTTTAAGGAACTTGAACAAGATGACACTTAACTCTAGAGTAAAAAATTTGGAAATTCTTATCCATTTTGAATTTAGAAATTATGGGCAGTGTAAAAACACAGAAGCTATTAGATTGAAACCAGTAATTAAATCCCAATAAAGCCTACTACCATCAGAAATAACTGCAGAATAAAAAAGAACTTACATCACTTGTCAGGACGTAGAATAGAGCAGAGGCAGCAAGGTTGCTGGGGGGGTCATCAAAACTCAGTTCCGAAACCACATGAATAATAGTTTTGGCCATCCTAAGAAAGATCTCAGCAAGTTACAAAGAATACAATAAACAACTATTAATGATTTGATAAACAAAAATAAAAATGGCAGCATTTTCACCCAATTATCATCTACATATTCAAATTGTGTACATGTGAAAACATAAACTGACCACTGATCAATATATTCCCAAAATAAAACACCATCTCATACTTTCTCCCTAACAAAAGATGAAAAGTGCATGTTTCTTCTTTTACCTCTATTTTGGGAAATGGCAAAGACCCCATGGGATGGACAAAGGGGACGGAAATGTAATAACAAGATGAATTAATTGCAATTACCTTGACAGCAAAGAATAGCTCGAACAGATGCTTTATTTTTGTCCTGGTTCATTATGATTTGACATTAAAAGTATAATGATTTTCCCCAATAGGAAAATAACCAAAGACTTTCAGTTTTACAAATTCAGACCTCTTGACCATTGCTTTCACCTCACAGACAGTTATCTTTTATTGCCTACAGATTTTACTATTTCAAATAGGTTGAGGGACCCTAACTGTTTCTATACATGCATGATATTTGGCATGAAAACTTTGTATTGGTCTGTACAGAGTCACTGAATGACCATTAACCATTTAACTTGATTTTTTTTATAAAAGGGTATTACAAATTTCAAAACACAGAATAAATAGACCCTTCTAATAATCAGATATCACGATAATTATGAAGGAAAAAATGAAGCACTCGGGAGACAGATACTTAAAATTCACATATCTGCTGTGTAATTTCTTTTTCTGACAAGGGCATAATCATTTTATATCAAAATACAATATAGTGCTCTCGAAAGCACCTGAGTCTTATACTTGCATGCCTCTAGCAAAGAGTTCGTTAAAAGCCTCAAAGCTTACGTTTTGAGTTCAATTTTCAAAGTTCACGCTTGGATTTACACCCTTAGACAAGTGCTACTAAGCGTTGATCTTTATGAGCTATTCTTGTTACCAACCTCAGCTTTTTGGGCTGGTTTTTCATATTTTATAATGTTAATGGTCTGGTTGTTTTCAATACAACCGTACCCCCTAAAGACAAAAGGAAATTGAACATAAGATAAAAAGAACAAAGTGAAAACCAAGCGTGGCCTAGCCCTCTACTCCTACAACTGAAGAGTGATAACCCCCCAAGTGATGTTGCAACTTTTCAGCTGATGACCAGTGACGAAAGACTTGTGACATGTAACTACACTCTTCTTTCTCTTTCTTTTATATTTATATTGCTCTCTTTTTTTCCTCTCTTCAGGGTATTATTTTATTTTATCATCGAACATTTAGGCACTTGTTTCATTAGATTAAGCCCTTGTTTGGTAAGGATTAAAATCAAATTTGTAGTAGATTTTGATAGAAGTTATGAAACGTGTGGTTGAGAAGTTGTGGGACTCATAAACTATTGGTTAAAATGAATTGCCGACTTTAACTGAGATTAAAATCTAGATTTTAATGAGTACCAAACATGGGCTTAGACTTTTAGTTCACTGGTTTATTAGTACTCTTGTTATGTAATTATTACTGGGTTATTTCATTATTTTTTATTATGTTACTCCATTCATATTTTTAGCAGCAAATTGAACTCTAAAATTTGATGAAATGTTTTGAAATGGACTTCTTAGGTTTATGGTTTATTAGAAGTACAATTGTGTATTTTTAATATTTTGAATTATTATCAAGGAGTCTCAAGGCTTACACCTCACCTCATAGAGGTAAAATGCCTCGAAACTTGATTTAACATTTTTAAACACTGATACAATGATAATTTATAAGTCAATCCGTAACATTTTTAAGCTGAAATGAAGTGAAGTAAAAACTGTAGAAGCACATATCCATTTTTTTGGGAATTAAAGTGTGTTGAATAATACTAAAATGACGTTTCTATAACATCTGGAAAATCCTAAAAATATTTGGAGAATTCTTACGGGCAATTTTCCAGTTTCCTGTATAAAAAAATCCCTAATGCTTGGAACCTAAAATTGGCCCCAAGAAATCAAGCACGAGACATGCCATCACAGAAATATAGATCTCAAGAAAGTATCATGAAATCTTGATTACTCCCACCTATTAGATCTCATTAATTATTATTATTATTGGTCAGTGAGTTTCTTATGTACCATCCCAATATAACTAGAGAAAACCTTGAAAATTCACATAATCATCAATTCTTTCCTCTTTTAAAAAGATTTTGATAAATGCACACGGCTTGTAGACCAAAAATTCTTAAAATTAGGCCAATAGATAAATAGGTAACTCAAATAAGTTGGACAAAAATAAAGGATGAGTTTTAGTTACCCATGAGCCCTCAACAGCCGCCGCTGCTGAGCAGTTCCACATATTGATAGAAATGAGAGAAGACTCGCCCTTCTAATCCTGACAGGCTGCCCCTTCTTCAACCCATCTAGTGCGAAATTCACCTCATCCATGTGCTCCATCATCTCCCCAAACTCTTGAGTCTCCATCAAGGTCGCTGGCAGCCCCACTACATCTGATCCCAACTCCTTTGCTTTCACTGCCTTCTTCTTATTATTCTTATTCTTATTCTCATTTTTCTGCAAAACCCCGTTTTCTCTACTATCCACCTTATTTTTTCCAGAAATCACATCGCAGTCCCAAGAAAACCAATTCTCACTGCTCTTTCTGGGAGGCCAAACTGCCATTTCGTCAGACTCCTGCGATAAATTCAATCCATAGGGATCCATATCATTAGCCTTCTTCGATTTCAGAAAATCCCCATCAGAAAACTCAAACACCCCATTTTCCTGGCCACCCGTCCCAGGCAAAATAGCCAATTCCCTCATGTCCTGCTTCGATCCATTTGGCTCCGAATCAACGTCAAACACCTTCACTTTCTTGGGTTTCCATAAAACACCATCAGAATCCTCACATTCCCCACCATTTCTTGCACCCAAAATCGTCAATTGCCTTGATTCCTGCGATGAGTTGAAACCATATGAATCAGGCCAGTGACACTGGGTCGAGCCCTGAGACGGGTACGCAAAATCGTAAGCATCTTGAGGGCATTCTTGGGAAAGACAGTCCGTATAAACATCGTCGAAGCCGTTACTCTCCGAACAGCTCCTTGTCAAGCTTCGATTCCGACGACCGTACTTTCTAAGGATCATATTTCTTATCCTTCAAATAATTCAAACCTCTCTCACGGAATCAAAAGGTTGGGTTTTCTAGTAATTAACTCGAGAGTTTACAAGTAATTAGGTTTCTTCGTTGAAGTTTGAGCTTTCTGGATTTTGCTCTAATTTGAAGATTTGAAAGAGAAACAGAGACGAGAATTTCCAAGAAAGAGATACATAATTTTTACGTTAAAAATGGAACTGTAGGTATTGAATTTTTCAACTGTAAAAATTAAGCCATGTGGTATTTTTGAGTTAAATGTTTGAATGGCCATCCAACTTGGATACATGTTACGGCTTAGCCACTGTACTTTATAACCTTTCCCAATGGCCACTTAACTTTACTCCGTCCAACTCCATTGGCCACCGGATGAAATTCGTTAGTTAACGTGCCTACGTGGATGATGGTAATCTGACATTAAATATTAAGTTAATTGCCCCGTCAACGCCACGTCAGCTGAATCCAAACACGCCTTCACTGTGTATTACAAATTGAAACGCTACTTTCCTTCACCAAGGCAAAATCATTTCTGCCCCCAAATTGAAACCCACAAACCCTAAAGCGAACCTGGCGAAGAAAGGCAACGTCATAGGGGAGCATGTAGACTGACTCATTCTACCAGTTCACCAAGTCGACGACGTCGTCTTAATTAATGGATTCTTTGGCAGATGAAGCTTGGTCGGGCCTTGGTGGCGGCGTGCTTAACTATCCAGGCTCTGGGCCTCGTAGACAGGTGAGGCGTGGTGTAAGAAATTGCCCATTTTGTCAATGGAAGCGATGAGATATGTATCTATATATATTTCAAGTTCTACGAAATTTCGTATTCTGCAGTAATATTTATGATTTGTTTAATTAAAATTCTTGAACTTTTTTTGAAATTCTGGAGATGGTGCATAATAATGTGGACTCGAAAGCTTGTATTGTTGATTAATTGTCGTGGATATGTGAATCACTCTTCAATTTATGCATCTTTATCGTTTTCATTCTACATTACATATGTACTTGCAGAGAAGGGTCGTAGTGAATTTATTATTATTAAAAGTCTACTGATGGGGACAAAGAAACAAACTCACTAATGACAATGACACATTCCTTTCTGAAATCTGTGGTGGCACTTTTTGATTCCTCTAACATGTTTTTTAGGAGTGGAAGACTTGTGCTGTGGGATGAGAGTGGATTTGATTCTGGTAAGAAGCCTGATGATGCATTTGGGCTCCCTTCACAACCGGGCACTGCTAGTGTGATCACTCAATGGTGTCGGCTAAATATTATGCTAGGTATGGAAGTGTATGACTTGGAATATATGTTGGAGAAGGAGTTGTTGTAGTGTTTATCAGATCTCGTGGAAGTTAACTTTGAAGAAATGGTTGGCGAATTACAACAAATGGATGAGGCTGAATAGTTGAAGCTAAGAGTGGCAAGGGCACGAAAAAGAAGAGCTGTGAAGACGACAAAAGCTACATCCGTTCGGTATAAAGACATTGATAGTAATCTGTAGTGCATTGCAATGTAAAGACAGTGATAGTAATTTTTGAGCACTGACATGTTTCTCTTTTGATAAATATCTGTGTTAATATTAATGGTAAATTTGAGTACTGGCATATGTAAATTTCTTTTGATAGTAATGTTAATGTTAGATTTCTGAACAAGAATACAACAAGAGATCCATTCATTCCTGTTAATGTAAATTTCTAAGTTTGTGAATATATATAACCTGGCTCTTCGATTTGCCTCAGCCTTTCCCTTATGCAAGTATTTCAATGAATATGAAAATCCTGGATCAAATAACGTCAATAAAAGCACTACGACTAATATTTGGAAATAACTACAATTGACATGAAAAAGATAAACGTACGCCAACTTTCAACAAAATGTACATCAAATATAGTACCGATTACAAAATATGAAAAATACATTAGTCTTTTCTCCCATTTCATTATTGGAACACATTCACGTTTCTCTTCCCTTCCCTTTCCCGTTCTCTTCCGTAGATCATTTTCCCTTACGGATAGTTATGCTCAAGGATATCTCCACATCTCAGATATTTGAGCAAATCTCTAGAACATAGATGACAACTCTTCAATCAGATCTTTAGGCGTACATTTACCCAAACAAACACACCTCAAGTCTCCACTAGACTCGCCTTCAAAGTTTCTACTTTGTCCACTGCAAATAGTGCAAAGAAACATTTCTACAATATCCTTGCATCAACTATACATGCCATATAGCGTTTCCATTAATTTTCTTTAGCTCTAAACAAACAAGCTAATATAATTACCTCTTACATCAAGGTTCCTATGACAACCACCGTAAGAATCAAGGGAAAGGTACTGAGCAAATAATGTTTCCAATCACTACTCAAATAAAGGCGTAACTCCTGATTCTCAATCCCAAAATAAATATCAGATGGAAGAAACTCAATAAACTGGAAGAAAAAACTGCAAAAAAGATGGAAGAAACCTAGTAAACTTTCAGTGGATTCATCAACCTGCCAGTGTAGATGCGGATCGAATTTTTGAGGCAAAATCGTTAGTTTCACCTTAGGGTTTGTGGGTTTCTATTTGGGGCAGAAATGATTTTGCCTTAGTGAAGGAAGTAGCGTTTCAATTTGCAATACACAGTGAAGGCGTGTTTGGATTCAGATGACGTGGCGTTGACGTGGCAATTAACTTAATATTTAACGGGCCATGTCACATTACCGTCATCCACGTAGGCAGGTTAACTAAATCCGGTGGCCAATGGAGTTGGACAGAGTAAAGTTGAGTGGTCATTGGGAAAGGTTATAAAGTATAGTGGCTAAGTCGTGACGTGTATCAAAGTTCGATGACCATTCAAACATTTAACTCGGTATTTTTAAAATATTTTATCATTTGATTAAAAATAATAATGTGAAAAAAAAAATTACAAAAATATGGTAGATGGACAGGGCTAAAATGGAGTAAAATTTTGAAACTTGGAAAGATCTGAGCCGTTGGCTTCACTCTTATTAGGAGTCATTGTCAACGGCTGATGGAGCATGTTGTTAATTTTGTTGTCTAATTTGTCCTTTTTTTTTATGAACATTATAAAGAAAAATTGAGAGAAAATAATTTTGAATAGGGATCTTTTGGTGAATGTGTGGTTAAAAAATATGAAATTTTTTTGAATTTACGTACAAAATATTTTATTGTATTAATTTGATTAAAAATAAGTACAAGAAATTAAGAATTTTGAAATAAAGAAAGTCGAACTGCTTTATAAGTGTAGACATAAAAAAAAAATAAAAATGGCAAATAATGGGTTGGGTCAATTTAAAAGGAACGTTACATAGGTAAGGTATTATGTATTACCCATTTCAAAATTAAGGATATATGTTTTAAATTTCAAAAATCAGGTTTTTATTAAATTTTATGTATGATTTAATTAATTAATTAAATATATTAAGGTCACAGTTCTATGCAATTTGATCACAAATTAACCATTTTATTAGTCAAAATTTATTTTTCAATCACGAATCAAAAATTTTATGTGTCAAACTATTTTACGGTTACAATTCAAAAATATTATAGGTCACAATTCAAATTAAAAAATTAAAGTCACGATTTCTTTATCGATCACAAATCACAAATATTATAAGTCACAACTTATTATACCGTCATGAATTATCAAATTACGGTCACAAATTAACATTTTTTAGGTCACATATTATGTTTTGGTCACGAATTAAAAACTTTTATGGGTTACAAATTATTCATCGATGACAAAATCAAAACTTTTATTGGTTACGACTCAATTACAATTTAATAAATTGTGAGTCACAATCACAATTGTTAGGTCACATATCATCTTTGTCAAAAATTAACCAGTTATTGATCACAATCAACCAAATAATTGATCATACACCCACCAAGTCACATCCCACCCACGACCACCGCCACACATAGCATCGTTCAGACCACCACTGTTGGACCACCACCGCCACATCCGACCATAAATCATCCATTTGTAGCCAACATTGTTGCCACCGCCACATCCCCACAGTGAAACCATATGCAGCTGTCGCCCAACCACAACCACTGTACTACCACCACATCAAACCACCAACATCACCACCACCATCATCCAAACACCACTAAATAATCAAATTCAAAATTATTACAACCACAGTCATAGCCACTGACACACCACTACAACCACCGTCGCATCCGATCTTGATCCACAACCATATCAACTGCCATCACAATCTCACCATCACAACACCACCACCTCGCCGTCGTCACCACCACCACCATCTCACAATTTGAAATAGAAACAAAAACAAAACAATCCCAAAACCATCACCAACCTAACCCAACACAACCACCTACACCACCATCGACACCACCAAACTACCACTAGATTTCTCCATTCCAGCAAAGGAGAACGAAATCACTAAAATACCCCAAACTCCCCATTCCCCAAATTTCTCTTCGGTCGGCGACCAAAATGCCCCAAATCCTTCCCCATATTTTTCTGCTACGGTGGCGGGTGCAGAGGCTAGAAGAGAGAAATCTACTCGTCGGCCCGTAGAGTCTAGGTTGGGGGAGAGAGAGAAGATAAAAGGGAAATAATTAGGGTTTGGTTTAGAAAATTGTGTGTTGAATATGTAGAATAATTTAATTTTTATAATAATATTATTAATATTTTAAATTTTATTTATATCTGATTTTTGAAAATAAAACTTTTAAATCTGAATTTTGAATTGTATAGTTTTAAAACTACGGGTTGGAGTAATTTCCTCCAATTTAGATGATTAGCCAAATTAAATTTATTAAACTAAAGTCTATTAAAGCCCATAAAATTTTAA
>CAIGRH010078167.1:0-14658 GCA_903798295.1 Fraxinus nigra
GGTGTTCGGAAGTTGCCGAAAAATTGCCTCAAACTTGGCCAAAAAATCTGAAAATTCAGTGACCGTTTTGAAAGAAATTTCAAACTTCAGTGACCGTTTCTGAAACTTTGAAACTTCAGTGACCGTTTTAAAATTTTCAGATAACTTCAGTGATCATTTGTGAAATTAACCCTTTCTCCGAAAGTCCTTTTGACTTCATCAAACGTCATTTATGGGCTTTAGTTTATTTATTAATTTATTTTTTAACTTCGTACTTTGTGACTATACTATCTTCATGCGCATCTTGAAGTTTGTATTTATTGCTTTATTTAAATTCAAGATGTACTCGAGAGATTTTGTGAGAGTGAAATGTCGAAAAAGATTACGTGGAGTCAAATTAAAATTTTCATTTTCATTTTTTACTTATTTTTAACCACATATTTTTCAATAAAATAATATTTTCTATCACATAATTAACCTTTCCTTCTTTTTCAACACCACATTCTCCATCAATCTACTATTCCAGAATACATTATTCCAAAATAATGTGGATCAAACACACCATATATATAAATTGGTTAGAGTTGAACTTGTGTTGCGCTTTATTTTGAAATACTTTATAAGTGTTGTAAAAGCAATATTTGTAACCAATTTGTTGGGAGGATTTGATAAGTCTAAACTGAACTAATGAAAATAAAATTTAGGATAAAAATTTAAAAGAAGAAAATTGTACTGTCGAAATTCAACTTTTATGATTCAATTTTTTTGTGATACTGAAATACTACAAATGAACAACCTTTTATACTACATTTGATACGTAAGATTAATTGCTAATATATGAATTTAAACATACACTAAAATTTTTAGATACATGAATAGAAACAAATTCATCTATAATAACTCTAAATTCATGTAAATCAAAATTCGTTGAATTTAGATTAATACGAATGTTAATTAATTGAGAATTAATAACACGAAATTCATACATGACTATGATTTTTGTAGTATTTATTGTGTATTAAAAAACGAAAAGTAATGTATTTTTTAAATAATTAAATTGTAGTAAGATTAAATCGTCCAAAAAATTATTCTCAATTAATGTGATATATTATTTTTTAAAAATGCAATTAATATAATTAAAACTATAATTATTTTTTTCACATTTTTTCTTAGGTATGCATACATTAAATAATCATTTAAATATGAGTAATTTATATTTGTTGATAACAATGCATGTTAAAAAATTGAGTCATGCTAGCGGTACATCGGGGTGTACATCACGGTGTACACCCCCCTCACATGGGTAGGGGGCTCATTCGAATAAAATGGACCCNTGCTCAAATGTTTGAAGAAATTTCATTTAATTTCAATGCTTGAGGTGATTTCACCACCGTGATGGTAACAGATCTTCATATAAATGGGCCCAACTCATGTGGACAACTCAATTACAAATTCATTTTCCCAAAAACCCTCATGCTCTGGTTTTGGTAACCAGCAACATAGCATCAAAACTAGATGCCATAGCCATACCTTCAACCCAAATCCAATTGAGTCATGCTAGCGGTACATCGTGATGTACATCACGGTGTACACCCCCCTCACATGGGTAGGGGGCTCATTCGAATAAAATGGACCCCTCTATGTGAAGGGATATAGACCTTGATGTACATTTTTTGATGTACATCTAGTATTTTTCTAAAAAATTAACTATACTTTCAACATTGAAAGTGATTTATAATTTGAAATTAGAAAATGACCACCTACAAAATTATGCACTTTTTTCACAAGTATGTTTGGGAGTTGTTTATGTACAATTAAAATTATAAGTCTATGTTGGTAAACATTAAAATTTTCATTCTTATTTTTCTATTCATTTTTAACCACACATTCTTCAATAAAATAATATTTTACATCACATCAGTATTTTTTTTTCAACCACACATTCTCCATCAATTTACTATTCCAGAATACATTTTTCCAAAATAATGTGACCTAAACACACCCTAAATGTAAAAAAGTAAGTAATAGATAAACGAATAGTAATTGTGGATCCACGAAGTATGTGAATAAAAATAAATCTAATAAATTGAAAATAGTTAATAAACCGTAGGCAAACATGAACTCAATGTTTCAAGCACGATACAAGTTTAAGTAAATTGAACTACGATTTAATGTTTAACATTTGAGAAGCGTTACTTTTTGCTTCAGTATGTAAATCGTGATTTGTAAAAATTGAAAAGGATCGATTTAATCTGAAACCCAATCAAATCATGTTCATGAGATTGATTGCTTTTATCTAATAATTAATAAAAACTTAATATATTAGCAGAATCATGTTACTTAAGGGCGTGTTTGTCTCCCATTATTGGGAGAAAAATGATGTAATGAATAATATTTTTTGAAAAATGTGTGGTTGAAATTTAAAGTAATTTTATTGATTTGCGTGTGGATGAATGTGTGGTGGAGATTGTCTACCGTAAAAAATAATGTTTGATAAAATGGTAGACAAACATGAGCTAAATTATCATCCATTTGGATTAGCACGTTTCTTCTCAGTTGTTTGAAGCTTGAAGTGAATACCTCGGAATACCTTATGAGCTACAACTTGGATGTGATTTAAAAGGTTGAGAAGAGAAAGATATAAGTGAATGATACCTAGGGGCCTGTTCGGTAGGGATTAAAATTGAAAAATTAGTTGTTATTGTTGACTTTTATTAGACGAGTGAGACCCAATAACGACCATATTTTCAATTTTAATTGGATTTTAATCCGTACCGAACGGGGTCCTAATTTATCTTTATTAGACAAATGCGATTCATCATCCATATCTTCGTCGACTTCCTCTTTATGATGATATTGTGATGATGCAACTTCATCCAGTATTTTCTCAATGGACAATTTGTTGCTCCTTTGTATACACTGAATACAGCATGATGTAGATTTTTTACCTATTTAAAAATATGTAATAACATTAATAAATGTGCATATAAAACTATTTTTAAATAGATGTTCTACGAATTAAAAACATCCGATAATTAATTAATTATTATGTGAAGGATCGTAATAATTAGAGAGGTTAAGACTATACTCGAAAACAGAGGACAAATAGAGAATAAGAGAGAGGAAAAAAATAAATAAATAAAAAAAAGAAAGGAGTTACAATGAAAATTCTCAAAAATGGAGGGACCTCTAATGAACACAACCGGGCCCCACTAATCCTAAATTAGGGGAAGGGATAATTTTTTTCTGCGGAAAAATGCTTTAATTCATTGCACAAAAAAATCGGATTTCTTTCTTATTACCCCCTCATTTTCCCGCGTTGGAGGGAAAAGAAAATTTTCTAATTTTCTCAAATTCTTCTACAGGTAAAAGCAAAATCATTGGAATTTTTTACTCTACTGAATATGACTTCAATAGTTTGAGCTCTGATTTTCGTTTTAATATTTAAGTCGCTTGCACGAGGAGCTGTGAGTAGCTTCAGTTTGTGACATCATTTCAATTTCAAGTACCATGTTTTTTTTTTCTGGCTTGTTTATCGTTTAATTATTGTTTTTTTTTTGAGTAATTTGTTATGCTCTGTTTGGTTTGTATTGATTTTTAGGGTTTTGATTTGCTTCAGCTTTGGGGCTTACTTACTCTATGGGGATTTTGTTGGAATTGGTTTTATTGTGATGTTTTTAGTTGAGTGGTTTGGAGATTTGCAGTACCTTTATCTGTAAATAGTCTTGTCCTTTTGATTTAAGTTTTTATGAAATGTTTATGGCTTTTCATTCCTACTTGACGAAGTTCTTATTTGGGATATTTGGTTTTACTAGGTAAATAGCTCTGTTTTCATTTGGTTCTATTCATATGAACGTTGACAAGCTGTGTGGTGAGAAAATGTATGTATATCGTACTGGAAAGACAGTAGTTGCTTGATGACGAAATAGTTATAATCTGCTTTATCATTTTCTTCTTCACTTGTCCCTGCTTTTGCAATTATATATGATTACTTATACATATATGTAAATTAAGATCAAGCTTTTACAGCTCAAGCTAAAACAAGGAAAAAGAATATAGAACCGAAAAAAAAGACGGGTTCAGTATATAAGTATTAGGTTTTGACTTGGGATTTATTTTTCTAAATACCACGTTGAAACTGTGTGTATATTTCATGAATGTGCTTTCTGTTATATGTTTGCTTCAAAAAATGTCATTACCGATTCACACTGCTGGAGATAGTTTATTTTTTAAGATTTGACTGTAATTTGGTTTCAAAGATGCTCTTCACGATGTTCTAGTTTTTAATTCCGTGCCATGCTGAGTTCGTGGTTGAAATTTTAGTCTGGAAAACAATAATGCCCTTTTCCGCATGTTCGCACGATGAGACTCAAATTGTATTGTATGGAGCATTATACTAGTTGACTGGGACATCTGGTTTCAACTTTGGCATTGTTATTTCTCTATCAGGAAACAAATTTTCCTGAAGAATAAAGAAATAATCCACCAACAGAGATCTTCTTGCCTAAATGAGAGATGCAGACCAAGAAGAAAGTTACTGGAAGAAATTCTCGAGATCTTGCCAGTCCAATGGTTTCAAGACACCAAAAGAAGTTATCTGAAGACGTGCAAGTGCAAGCAAAGAAAGTTACAGAGCTGATCACCTCTTCTGCTAGAAAGAAAAAAATTGGTAAGTAGGTAGCTTGATCCAATTATTCAGGTTATCTGCTTGAAATAGTCATTTGCTGTCATCAAGCACGAGAAGCTGATCCACCTTTTTTTATGAAACTTAGATATCAAACTAAAGGGGTGTTTATGGCTCCCTTTCTCTTTGTTTACACCACTGAAATCGGTTTTTGTTGACCTTGGTGTTATTTTAGTGATCTAGAAATCAATTTTTGCTGTGATTCCATTGATTTCCTTTGAGCTTTTCTGTAGAATTCCCTCAACTTCTCTCAGGCATAGATCATCTATTAAGATTTCAAAAGGTTTCCATTTGTCTATGTAACTCAGCATTATCATGTATTCACGAGTGGACTGACATATTTTTGTGTTCCTCTTAGTTGGCATTCTTCCAGAGGACATTGAGGAATCTGTTGCTGAAACCAATTTGAATACAAGATTAAGATTGGTGGAGGGTGATGATCCAAATGTGTGTTTAAGCAACGACACAACCCACAGTCTTGATGATGCTTTTGTAATTAATAAGGTAGTCATATTAGTTACATTTTCTACAGTTCTTTCATCATTTTTCACTTGCAATTGTCCAATTCTCCTTCCATATTATTATGCATTTTTATCATTTATGTGCATTTGTGCTACTTCCATCAAAGATCATTTTGAAATGTATTTGTGTTAGAACTTTTTAAAATTAGAATATTTGAATTTTGTTTTGGGTTAGCTAGTAAAATCTTATGTGATATCTTGTCATATTTTAGGAGCATGATCATGGAACTACTCATTGTGCGGGTGAAACTATATTTTCTCCTAGCTTTCATATTAAAAGAAATTTTGGAGGTGAAATTTCAAGTGAAGGTACTCAATAAGTTTGATGCTTATTTTTTTGCTATTTTGCTTACTCCTGTTTAGGCTCATGTTCTCAAATTTTCTCACATGTTCTCAAATATATATATATATATATATATATATTTCCTTTTCTTTTTTCATTACCTTTTCTTCTGCCAGAAGACGTCTTCGAATTCTTTCAGCATGGAGATCAACATATTTGGGACTATGGCAATGAGAACTTGAAGATCAGTTGCCCTGGTATGAGATTAAAATATCAATGGCTCATTGTAAATCCACATAAGCTTTCAGTTATTTCTTTCAATCCTAATGCTGGGGCTGCTGCTTTTTATGCAAAATTTAGGTGGTGGCAACCTAGCAAAGGAAGTTCCAGCTATACAACTTTCCATGAAAAATTCAAACCTGAAATGTGTTGAACATGAAAATCAAGATCATATGGCAACTGATGTTTGTCTAGAGGATGAGGAAGTTGAAGAATTTGATGATTTTGATCCATTTTTTTTCATAAAGAATTTGCCAGAGTTGTCATCAGTTGTTCCAATATATCGGCCTTTACTATTACCGAAACAAACGAGAAGCTGCCCGTCAACAACTCTTGTTCTAGACTTGGATGGTAAGCATGCTTTAATCATATATTATTTATTAGTATTCCAGCATATCACTGAATAGTGACTTAACAAATATTTTTTCTATATTATTCAAAACTGCTAGTCCTGTTTATGCTTAAATTTCTAGTAAAAAAGGAATGTTGCTAAAATAGCAATGGATAATTTTAATACTTGAAACTAATCATTTTGGATAGAAATTAGAAAATAAGTAGGAACAAAATAAACACTATTTTATTTTATGCTTAAAGTACGTAGTTTGACGTGTTTCCATTGCCAATTCCATCATAATCTCCAACATATCTGCTTGTGTATGCTTTTATAAATACAATATGTGAAGGATTAAAGGGATGTTCATTTACAATTACTTTCCAGGGCTTTGCCATTTTTTAAGTATGTTTCATACAGGCATCAACGTCAACCTTGTTTGTATGCATGACATTCGCTGAAACTTCATTATTTTATTTGGCAGAGACCTTGGTGCACTCGGCACTTCAACCTTGTGATGATGCAGATTTCAATTTCTCTGTTAATTTTAACTCGAAAGATCATACAATATATGTGCGGCTCCGCCCTTATCTGAGGTATTTCATGGACAAGGTATCCCGTCTCTTTGAGATTATTATATTTACTGCCAGTCAAAGCATTTATGCTGAGCCACTCCTGAAAGTGTTAGACCCAAAGAGAAAAATATTTCGGCATCGTGTGTACCGTGAATCCTGTGTGCATCTTGACGATAATTACCTCAAAGATCTTTCCATTCTAGGTCGTGATTTGGCACGCGTTGTTATGATTGATAACTCTCCTCAGGTAATTTTACCGCTCATTCAGATATAAGTTGTGATGTACTTCCATTGCATGGAGTTTACTGTTTTCCTTTTTCTTGTCCCGTGGATAGAATTTTTTTTGTTTTACCGTTTTGTGTGTTCAATGAAGCTATTAATCCTCTCGTTGTGAAAAGAGATTCCCAGTTATAAGCTATTTTTGGACTCGTGATGTTGACCATTAAAATTTCCATATTTGCTTGATAACTATAATGAAGTTTGAAAATCCATCTTTTGGCATAATCTCTTGTCTTGTGTAATCTTCTGCCTTTGATAGTTAATGTGGTAAAAGAGTTCTTTTATCATGTAAAATTCAAGAATAGATATTAAGGCGTCAATCTTCTGAAAAACTTGTCACTTGCATCGCCTTCTGTAAAGTAATAAGAAACCTTAAAATTAGCTCATTAGCTGATTAACATTGACCATGGTTTTGGTTTTCAGGCATTTGGTTTCCAGGTGGACAATGGAATACCGATAGAAAGCTGGTTTGATGACCGTACTGATACAGAATTGTTGTCTTTACTTCCATTTTTGGAAAGTTTAGTTGGTGTAGAGGATGTAAGGCCTGTTATTGCCAAGAAATTCAACCTTCGAGAGAGAATAGCTGCAGCAGTCTGTCCTTTAGGCTATAACTGTGGAGACACTTTCGAAAGATGAGCAGCTTAGTGCACGATGTATTCCATGACACCACACAAAAGGATTGCTTGGACTTTATTAGTATTGCTTCACATTGCCATACTCTTGGTTGAGAGCGAGTAGAAAGAACTTGGGGTCAAAAGTGGAAAGTTAAGAAGATTTAACAAATTCAGCAGTAATTTCGTGTGATCTTAAGATTTTAGAGACTTTATACTCGTGAATTCTTACATGCATCTGATTTTATCTGTAGACTGAGATCAGCTAGGTTCCTGGAGTCCTAGTGTTCCTAGGCGACAATAATTTGGTTGATACTGCATCAATCTTTTGATTTGAACACAATAAGTATTTACTCTTTCATTCTGCTTATAATATTTGGAATTTCTGGTGAATTTAGGTCTGTTTAAGCCCCGTAAGTATGGGTTGGGAACGAACCTATAAGCCAAAATGTGTGGGACCCATAAATAGTATGTGGGTCCCATACTATTTGGAGCTTATAAACTCCTTGAAAAGTGAAAACGTGGTGTCTCATTCTAGATAGAGTAAGTCGAAGATGTAATAAAAGCATTAATCTTGGTGGATCACCTATCCTTCAAAAGAAGAAAACTCCTCGTTAATTTTTCGAAACTAGTCTATAAATGATCATTTTCATTTTATTTCCCATCCAAACTTTTGGTTTTGATCTTTGGTATATTTCTTTTATGTTTGTGGGTTTTATTCGTAATTTCGTATAGAGATGTGTAACTGGTTATACTTTCGAATTAACTAGTTGGTAGAGAGCATTGTTCCTTGGGCTTGGAATTGGGTTTTTTTGCATAGCTTGGGTGGAAGGTGAGGAAGACTTTGTTTTCCTCAAGTGTAAAGGATTACTTGTTAGCAATCGTCTCGAGTTGTTATTCTCCCCTCGAAGATCAATTTTTATGCAGTACTCATCCATCCAACCGTTCTTTGAAAAAAAAAAACACCTCTAGTTTGGCACATAAATATTGCAATGATTTTCACAAGGTCAAACCAAGACTTTAGGACAAAACGATAGTGGCATTAAATTTACACCGTCCAACCATATGTACCTGATTTTTTCAGATGAGACATCAATGGCCATTGATTTTTAAACCAATGCCTCAGAGTTTTGCAGAACCCTTATCCTTCAAAAAAATCTTGTATTTTCAAAAGTCGTTAAAACTTATCTTTATTTTTATACTAATACTGTTGTCACGTGCGTTGCACAAATTTTATATTTTTTTTATGTTTTTTATTAGTGTAGAAGTTGTAGATATTTAAAAAAAAAAAAGTTTAAAATTTATTGAATTATTCAAGAATCTTCGAGCATATTATTGTCTCGCTAATGCTCTATAGTGATTATTTCAAAATCCATCTCCGTGCCAAGCCCTAAATCCACCTCCGTGTGAAGCCATAGCTTGTACNACCAATGCCTCAGAGTTTTGCAGAACCCTTATCCTTCAAAAAAATCTTGTATTTTCAAAAGTCGTTAAAACTTATCTTTATTTTTATACTAATATAGTTGTCACGTGCGTTGCACAAATTTTATATTTTTTTTATGTTTTTTATTAGTGTAGAAGTTGTAGATATTTAAAAAAAAAAAAGTTTAAAATTTATTGAATTATTCAAGAATCTTCGAGCATATTATTGTCTCGCTAATGCTCTATAGTGATTATTTCAAAATCCATCTCCGTGCCAAGCCCTAAATCCACCTCCGTGTGAAGCCATAGCTTGTACTTACTTTTGACAAAAAACTCTTTAAAAAAATCACTTTCCATGAAATCTATTCTCAAAAAAACTCTACAAAATAGGGGTCAAGTCTATTAATTCTCGTACACTTGATTTAAATTTCATGCAAAATTTAAAAATTGAATTCAAAAGAAAGAGATGAACACTAAAGAACAAATCAAGGACGTTTGATTAGTTATTTTTAAAATTTTGTAAAACATTCAAAACTATGTCATTTGGCCTCCGTTTGTTTCCACTTGCTAAAAAGAAACTGCTCAAATTCATTATAAAATCATTGTAGAATAACAAGAAACTCATATTCTGAAACAGAATTAACATTACCATAATAGAAACAGACGAAGTTCAATTAAAAATTACATTTATCATGATCCGAAGTTTCATTACAACAAATGTTATTCATAACAAATTCGTCAAAATAAATCAAACTATAAAAAATGGAGATGGATATATTTGAAGGACTGGATCAGTGAAAACTGTAAGAATGAACAGTAACATCTTATTAGTTACTGTTGCATCTACAATAGACAAGAAATTATCTTTTTTAATATAGTAGGATATACTTATAAATAAAAAAATGTATTTGACATTTTGAAACATTATTAGAGTATTAATCCGCATGACCAAAAAGTGTTCGCTATTGATAAGTTTGAGGGCGAATGCAAGACATTGCAAGTTCTTATTGACACGGTCGTGGAATTATTTTAGATAAAAAAATGTTATGTAACGTCTTTATCTTTCACTATTATTGTGAAAAATGTTATTACATTTTTTTTGTCATTTTCACCTTTATTTCCACATTTTATTGTTCAAAAAATCATTTTCATCAATTTTCTCAATTAAAAGTTGTGAATTGATGAATATATCATTCTATTTAAATAAAACAAAAAGAAAAAGAAAGAACTAATTGCAACTATAGTCTCAATTTTTTAAAAAAAGTGCAAATGAGTCTGAAATAATTAGTTAAAGGGTAATTGACACAGAATATCCTTACCTATCACTATTATTGGGAAAACATTAATACCTTTCATTTTTTAATATTTTTACCCACAATTACACATTTGATTGCGCAAACCATCTTTTCTATCCATTTTCATCTAAATTCTCGATAAAAGTTGTAAAATGGCGAATATACCCTCCTATTTAAATATGAAAAAATAAAAATAAAAAATTAATTGCAACCATAATCCCAAAATTTTTAAAAAAGTATAAACGATTCCCAAATAAATTATTTTTTTAAAAAAAATGCAAACGATTCCCAAATAAATTATTAAAAATTAGAAATAAAAATTAAAGAGTGCAAATCAGTCCCAAATAAATTATTAAAAAAATTTAATTTTCCTTTTTTATTTAAATATGAGTGTATATTTGTCATTTCACGGTTTTTATTAAGAAATTGAATGAGAATTGATAGAAAGGATGATTCGCGCAATTAAACGTATAATTAAAGGTGAAAATGTCAAAAATGAAAGATATGGATATTTTTCACAATAATAGTGAAATGTAAGAACATTATGAGCTGATTACTCTTTTAATATTTTATTTGAGACTCGTTTGTAATATTTTTTTTAAAATTGAGATTATGATTATAATTAGTTCTTTCTTTTAGTTAAATAGAAGTGTATATTCATTTTTTAATAACTTTTAATTGAAAAAAAAATTAGGTAAAAATGATATTTTGCACAAAGAAATGTGAAAATGTCATAAAATGAAAGATAAGGACGTTATGTGCTAATTACCCATTTTTATAATAAATTTAATACGTTCGAAGATTTGTCGAATACAAATCCCACTCTATGTAGATTAGGCATGCACGCTTCTAGCCCATTTTAGTAGAGGGGAAGTTTTTTGTTTGCATCCATTAGTTTGTAAATGGATTCAATGCTCGGATCAAATAGTTGTTCATGTACCTTTATCATTGATTGATTATTTAGAGGTCTTACTTAGTGATCCAAGTTGTTTCCTTTTTTACGATGAAGCTTACCTTTGATCTTTCCTTGTCTTACTAGCCGATCTTGATCCCTATTATTGTGAAATCAATATCACAAGTGACAACTTCTGTCATGCACAATTTTCTCATGGACATCTTTCTGGTGCAATTTTTTAAATCTCATTTTCTTCAAATTCATTTTCAACCACACGAGCACGAGTGCATCTGCATAGGGATTAGGGCATAGACCCTATTCACAATAGCCCTAAATACGGAAAACCTTTTGAAAATTGGGAATTTATTCTGTTTCACTCAGTTTAGTGCTGTGTTCACATACATTCTCAACCAGAATTAGTTGAGTTGCTAAAGATGGCTTTAAATGGACCTGACTTGGACCACCCATTTAAATTCTCATTTTATTTGAATACTTTGGTTTTGGGTTGGGATAGTATATAATGATGATAATAAAAGAAAGAATAAGTGCACTTACATCATCAGATGCTTATGTTATAATGACAAGTGCAAGAGACTCGAGTAATGAGTACACATTGGCAAACTTTGACGAAGATTTGATTACTAATCCGAAAATCCATCCATGATGACGAGGATCGAATTATAGACTAGGTCATTTTATTCTGTATATTCAGTTTTTTAGTCTAATTAAAATAATTCTTTTTTTTTTTTTTTGCCCTTTTCTTTCATCATTATTAGAAAATATCTTGTCCCGGACAAGAAAATAATATTAGGGTCCGTTTGATAGGTAAAGGTGGAAAGAAATTCCAATTCCATGTTAGTTGAAAAATAAAAACTCATTAAACTCATAGGAATTCGTTTTTCATGAAAACAAAGAAAATGCAGCTTAAAGTGGTTGTACTTTGGAATTCGATTTTCATTTTCACTGCAATCAAACGGTCAAAATGGAATTCGTTTACTTCGGATGTAATATTTTCCATGAAATTCCATACCATTTTCTTTATATTTTGGTTTTGGCACATAAAGGTTTACCACCAAAAGTCCCAATAAAGCACATTCTCCACTTGTGTCTCCTCCCACTAACTTGACCTTTAATCTACACCCTACCCCACCCTATTTAACCCATTTTCTTTCTTCTTTTTGCCTTTTGGTCAATTTATTGCTGAATGAAGTTTTTTGACCAACACAAAAGCCTGAAAAGAGAAAAGAGCATTAACCTCTCTTTTTGGATGTCACCACCTAGGAATAGAAACTCCCAACTGCCTCCCAAATTTTTACAAAATCACCCATTTGTAATTTTTCTCATTTCTATTTGTAAAATTAAAATTGGATCCATAGTAAGGGAGAGAGATTCAAAATATCAAACTCAATAATCAGTTTGTATAACCCTATTAGTAGATATTCTCTGAGATTGCTCATTCAGATATGTTACTTGGTCCGCTCTCCTTTTGTTGTCGATTTTTATATCCTACAAGTGTACGGATCGTAAGAAATAATAAAGTGGACCTATGAGTCTGGATATCGTTCTCATAAGGACTACTATCTAACAATTGATTCAATTATTCATAACTTTAATTTGATCGAAAACAAATAAAATAGTTTTTCCTTTTTGTAATTTTCTATTTTAAGAGCATGTTTGGTAGATATCAAAATCTAATTAAAATTGAAAATATAGCTGTTATTGAGTCTCACTCATCTAATAATAGTCAACAATAATGGTTAATTTTTTAATTTTAATCTTTACCAAGCACCCTCTAAATATACTAAAACCAATTTTTTTTTTTCGAGTTCTCATTGAATCTATATAATTAATTCAATTACATATGTCTATGCGAATCAATCTCATTTAAACGTAATTATTGTTTTAAAGAATTTATGTAATGATCTCAATAAATAGTATAAGTATCCCTACGTAGGAATAGCAACGGGGTGGGGTTGCGGCAACCTCCCCCGCCCCGTCATGCAATTTTCCGCCTCAACCCCTCTTTAATATATATATATATAAAATGAAATCCTACAAGTCCCTCTTTAATTGTTGGACTATGTTGTGTATTTTTAGAACAAGATTAGACAAAGTCCTTGTTCAAATTGATTTTCACCAAAGCATTTGAATTGGTTTCTACCAAAGAGTCTTAAGAAAAAAAAGGAAATGATGCCTTTTTCCAATTGAACTCCTTTTCTCATGTGACTTTATTCCTTCATCTTGTAATATTTGCAATTAAGTCCTCTTCATTTCAAGTAATAATGGTTGACTCATTACAAGTTTCAGAGTTTGCAACTTAATCCTCAAACTTTCCAAATATTGGATTTAACTCCCAAACTTGTGAATTTTTACTGAATGCTCCATTAATAATTTCAATTGATCTCTTGCAATCAGTTTAATCTTCAATTGTTTCATATCAACTCCAATTAAGTTCCAAATAACATATTTTCTAAATTGTATCCAAGTTGGGATTTTTCTACAATTAACATAATTTACACAAATTAAATAGATAATCGTTCAATTTATATATAAACAAATAGAATAGAGCCAAAATAAGAGCATAAAATGCACTTATCAAATACATCAAACTTAAACTCTTGTCGTACCGAGCAAGACTATTTACTAAATACACAAACAAACAAAAATATAATTGCATTAGATAACTTTGCCAAACTCACATCAAATATTGAAATCATTCGATAATTCATAAAAGAATCATAAGTAATGCAACTAAAACTAATTATTTACGTGTTCAATGCTTGATCGATGTGTGTGCGCACACGCGCATATTCAATCAAATTATCACAAACTTCAAAATTAGTTATTTCTCGACCCTTAATAGTAAAATATTTCCTTACTCTCACGTCTGATGCACACCCCAAACATGTTTTTCAATCACATACCTGAGGGTATATACTAAAGTTGATTAGACCACGATTTTTTTCTTTTCCCCGCTCAAGTTTGATTGGGTTTCACTAATAAAAGTCATTGCCTCAATATGTGATGATTCTCTTTAAATTTGAATGTCTCAACCTCCAATCTTTAATTAAGATAATAACCCTCACGAGAAGTCTAAGTCCTAAATTAAGTATCTAAGCCTTAGCCGGATAGAAACAGTGCTTATAGTTGTTTTGCCACTGCCTCAACACACTTCGATGTTTTTTTTTTTTTGGTCCCTTCTTTAGTTTTTGGGATCTTTTCTTTGCTTTTTGAAGGCTGTTTTTACTCTAAATTGTGAGTAGCCTTCTTTTTCGGTAGATTGTCTCCTAAACATTGTTGATGATTAGGACCAGATTACTCAAGACTAGCTTCACATAGCAATGTATGTAACTTTTTCCTACGTGCCACTGCTAGTGCAATGCTTTTTTGCTGATAAATAATTGAAATAAACTCAGATGGTTACTACATACTCTCTATTTGTTAGTAAAACAACATTACATACAAATACTCAACATGCACGGAATCAACACATATCTAAAT
>CAIGRH010078211.1:0-11859 GCA_903798295.1 Fraxinus nigra
TTAACCCTCAAATATAAACATAAACGTTTGTATTACACTACCTCAAAATTTAAATGCATGAAATGAAACCTCGAACTCCAATTCTTTTTAATTGATGAAGGATTGCAAGGACATGAAACGGTTGCAATAAAATGTAAGAAATGAAACATAAACCTTTTTTCAATTCTTTTCAAATGATGAATGAATGGCTGCCAACGTTTTATTTTCAAGAGCCAATTGGAATTTATTTTCCATTTTCTTCCAAATCATTCATATCATTTCCAATATATACGGATGTACACATTTTGAACAAGAAAAAACAAATTCCAAAGTAAGAAAAAGGAAAAGGGAGGCAGATTTTTTTCAAGCTTTGGGTGCCACAATTTCATCCATATAGAAGTTTCAAACTAAGGTAGGTAGGCAAGTGGTTATTTCGTTTTCAAGTTATGATTTTTCGTTAAAAGTATGAATGAATTGGTACCTCCGGGTAAGGTGCTTCGACATTACTATAGTTGGAATGATCATTTTTCGGCTCTACATGTTATGATAATTCTATAGAAATTGGATTTTGCCAGAAATCCATCTCTAGACACGCTCTTTTAACTTTCTGCATTCTACGCATGCGTTGTATGATTGGTTAACAAAGGCTTGTTTTATGCCTTTTCGTATTCAGTTGTTAAGATTGCGCGTTTCAAGTGATTAGTCTGTTGGGATTCATTAGCAATGATAAGGTCTATGTGAATATATGTGTGTCATGCTATCAATTGCTTTCATTTTATTTATTAACATGTATTTTAATATTTGGTTTATTATAGATTCTGGGGAGAAGCCTTTTGTCTTCCCTAGAATCCTTTTAAGTGCTGTCACTGGTTCTTCATTTTTTGTTTCTAATTTTGCTATATTCTCCTAATGAATCATCTTTAGATCTTATGCTAACATTTTACGTAATCGGTCAAGATATGGAAATTATTGTAATCTTCTTCCTGCCATGCTATGGTCGCATATTTACGAATCTGATCCTGGAGTATATAGTCCAGAAGTTGGTAGAGGATAGTTCAGAAGCTAGCAAGTTTGCCATGCTTTTGCATTTTCCACAGACATGCACGATCACTACGCAAGGCATAATTCCAGATATTGTGATAAAACCCTTATGCATTTTCTTCTTGACAAATGCCGGTCGACATCTAGAGGTTGCTTTGGACAAATGGATCATTTATAAAGACAATGGATATGCAAGATAGTCTAATTCGTAGGATATGCCTTCTGACTATGTAATAGATTTAGCTCGCAAAAACATTCCTTTGACTTGCCTTGTAAGTTTTCTTTTTCATTAATGACAATTTCAATTTTATCATTCTTTTTACTTCATGACCATTTTAAGCATGTACAATAGATAATTTACAAGCTTAGTAGGATGTGAATTTGAACATGGAACTTAAAAAGTTCACGATTATCTTCAATGAGTTCGCCCAATCAAGGAGAATTTTACTTTATTGATAATACCATCTTAAATTCATGCCATTCCAGGGGTGCTTAATGGATTCACCATTTTACCCAACTAGCTTATATGTTCCTGATCCCACACTTTGATTGGTGTATATGGTCCTTCCCACTTTGGGCCAAGCGAACTAGAACTCATTTCTTCATTTGTGAGAAATACTTACTATATGAATAAGTCCCATACTTTGAAGTTTTTCTTGTGAACCTTGGAGTTGAAATAACTTTTCACTCTCTTTTGGTGTATAGTGAGCTTGACTTGAGAGTCGTCTCCCTTTTCTTTTAAAAGCTCTAGGTTCATTTTCCTCGCTTTTTCATTTTATTCCTCTTCACATCCTATTTGCTTGCCGAACCAACACCAATTTCAACTGGTACCATGGCTTGCATTTCATATGCTATGGAGAAAGGTATTTCTCGTGTAGTAGTTTTCGTAGTGGTTTGATATGACCATAAGATTTATGGGAGTTCATCAGCCATAAGCCCTTTATCATGTCTAACTTCCTTTTCAAGATATTTTTTAATGTTTGATTGACAACTTCTACTTGTTCATTGGTGATTACGTCCAAAGAATAATGCAGTAGTTGTAGTGTAGCTTTGGGGTGTCGTATCCATAGGGAGATGGGAAAATTATCAAGGGTTCCAAAAAGGATGGTTGTTCTCACGAATTATAGGAAATATATTTGCTTGTCACAGAATCCATATTAACTTTTGGAAATAATGAAATTGAAGTCAATGAATAAGATAGTAAAGAATCGGGATTATCTCAATCGGATCGGATCAGTCACATCAATTAGAGGCTTTCATCTCGTCACTCTAATCTGGAGATATATATCGTTTAAACCTAATTTAATTCTAACGCGATCCTATTGGTTAATCTTCCTATTGCAATATCACACTTGGTTTATCCAAGTCTGATTCAAAATCGACTATTAACTATAGCATAAAGCAATAGAGAATCAGATCAATAAACTTAAATAATTGAGATTAAAAACTAAGTAATTATTTCAACCAATCCACAGAGAGAGCGTGATTAATTCTATGACCAATTTAATAAAAACTAAGCCAATCTCAAAATCAATTCATGTTGAAGAGAATAAAACCATTAAATCAATTTAATTTCAACTGTAACTCTAGAATCTAGTTTCCCTATAACACAATTACACATTAATGTATTGGAATAAGATCAAAAAAATGGCTTTATACATGTTGCATAAAGTAGTAAGCAATCCACCAATAACATTCGTGAGATTATAATTCAACAAATATCTCAATTCATCGATTGAAGAAGCATGACTGAATCTATGATTAATTTAATAAAAGTTAGATCAGTTTCATTACAAATTCATGAAAAGAAAATGTAAATTCTAGAGTTGTTCAACAAGAGAATACCAAAATATACGAATAATAGATGTGAAATCNATTAATGTATTGGAATAAGATCAAAAAAATGGCTTTATACATGTTGCATAAAGTAGTAAGCAATCCACCAATAACATTCGTGAGATTATAATTCAACAAATATCTCAATTCATCGATTGAAGAAGCATGACTGAATCTATGATTAATTTAATAAAAGTTAGATCAGTTTCATTACAAATTCATGAAAAGAAAATGTAAATTCTAGAGTTGTTCAACAAGAGAATACCAAAATATACGAATAATAGATGTGAAATCATTAATTCCGGAAGATTTCCTCCCTAACTTCACTGAAAGAATTAGTTGTCCATGGTATTTTTTGAGCCCAAGAGATGTGAAGATGAAGACTCCGACGTCTGGGGTCTTTTGGTATTTTTTAGGGTTGAGAGACGCGTGAAAAATTAGTTACCATAAGTGTTGGAATCAATTTAGGAAACCGAAATTTCGTGCACAAAAATGACCTATGCGATCGCATAGTTCAAACCCATGCGGTCGCATAGAACAAAGTATTTCAGCCTCTTGGTTCGCTGAAGGCTTTTGCGAGATCACATGGATTTATAACCATTCAACCGCAAGGTTTTATCCTTTTTTCCCCCGGACAACTTTTAGTATTTTGGCCTTTACTTTCCCTCTTGATATCCAATTGAGATCATTCAAGTTGCGTTGAAAATATAACTGAAAGGGCTACAACTTTGCTTCAGATGTAAACTTCCAATTTGATTGACTACCATGTCTAAAAAGGGTCTCAATATGAAGCTAAAAACTGGTGCAAAACAAGGTTAGAAACAAGTTTAGAATATTTGCACTTTAGTCCCTGGACTGTCAATTTCCTCCATTTAGGTCCTTTTTCGCTCTTTTCTTCTGATTTCCATCGTGTTCGTCCATTTGTAGCCTAAGCCGAAATACAAGTGTACTTAGAACATTGGGCATCAATAAATCATATAAATGTAATTATTAGTGGATGAAAAACGTGATAGTTGCACTATTATCAATTGGCCTGGGGATAATATGGAGTAGAGAAATGTCTCCGGATACCTAGGTCTTCGCACATTGCTTTTAGCTTTATTCTTGGAATTGTGTGCCATTGTCTAAATTATAAAGTTTAGTACTCTAAACCGACAGATGATGATTTTTCACATGAATTTAACATGTGCTATAAGTGATATTTGCAAGGGGTTCGGCTTTTATCCATATGGTGAAATAGTCTACTACCACAATTATGAATCTCATATTGGATCTTCCACTGTGTAATAGTTCAGCAAAGCTGGTTTCCCATTTGGCGAAGAGCCAAAGGCCACTACTGCTTATCAACCCTTGTATGGGTTGTCATAGAATAAATGCGAATTTCTTATATTTTTCACATTTTTTAGCAAAATTCATTACTTCTTTCATCATGTTTGGCCAATAGTAATCTTGTTTCAATGTCTTTTGCACTAGGGAATGTTCGCTAGAGTGGTTTCCACATATATACTCCTCATGGATTTCTTTCATTACATATGCGGCATCGTCTCTGTTTATGCATCTGAGTAGAGGGAGTATTACCCTCGTTTAATATCTTTATCATCCTATAGCGTGTAGTGCAACTCTTATTCATAATTTTTGTGTTGGTTTTTTTTGTCTTGAAGGAGAATTCTATTTTTAGACAAGAGGTCTCATCGTATCCATAAGGTTTCCACCCTTTATGGTCAACCGACGATTTTGACAACAATTCTATGGGTACTATTTTAAATAATCTCACATCTTTTGAACTTGCCAATTTTGACAAGATGTCTGCATGCTCATTTTCCTCTCTGGGATTCGGGTGAGTTCAAATTTTTTGAAGCACTGAAGTGGCCTTGTGACTCCCATGAGGTAAGCAGCCATTGTCTTATCCTGGATTGCAAATTTCATGTTCACTTGATTTACTACAAGCTGTGAATCGCTCTTTACTTCTAAATTTTGAGCTTGCATTTCTTTTGTCAATTGTAAGACTACCAATAAAGCTTCGTATTCACCCACATTGTTGGTTGCTTTAAAAGCAAACCTTAATGCACAATTCAATTTATGCTATTCTGGGCTTGTCAGGATTATATGGTCTCCAGAACCAATTTCTCTGGACTATCCCTCAACAAATAATTTTCACGTTCTCTGTTCAGACTCCTCTTCGAGAACAGGAACATCTGATAGTTATGCAACAAAGTTGGCCAGTGCATGTGCTTAGATTGCTGACCATCCTTCGTAGCATATTTCGAATTATCTTGGCTCTACTGCCCATTTCATTAACCTTCCTGATGCATCATATTTTTGTGGTACTTGATTGAGTTAGAAATTAGTTAGCACTTCAATGCTATGGCTCTAGAAATAGGGTTGCAATTTTCGTGATGCTACAAGGTAACGGTCAGTTTTCCATATTCAAATATCTCTCATATGCTCCTTGTAGGGCTTTACTTATGCAGTATACTTGTAGCTGTTGTTGTCCTTCATCTTTTACCAGCACTAAGTTGATTGCCACCTTAGAAACTGCCAAATATAGCAACAATAGACCCTTTTCGAGTTTAGCTAAAGGGGTACTTGTCTCAAACGATCTTTTAAAGTTTGGAATGCTTGCTCACATTCGCCGCTCCATTAGAGTTTTTTTTCCTCCTTTCAAACACTTGAAAGAAATAAAAGCATTTGTCCGCTACTCATGATATTCTAACCTAGTTAGAAAAACAACCATTTCTATTAAGCTTTGTTCCTATTTTGGTTTAGATGCGGATCACATTTTTATGAGGGTCTGAATCTTGTCACATTTTGCCTTAGTAAGTCGTTGATTAACCATGTAACCGAGGAACTTTTCGAATTTGACTCCAAAGCCGCATTTGAATGGATTGAATTTCATTATGTATTTTCGTAATATGTTGAAAGTCTCTTCAATTTGAAGACTTTTTACAAGTATGTAATGAATAAATACTTCCATCCTTTTCCTATCTACTATGTGAACAATTTGTTCACGAGCCTTTGTTACGTATCCCTATCATTCTTGAGCCTAGACGACATTATCTTATAACTGTATAGTTCCCGATCTATTACCAATGCGATATGTTCCCAATCAGGTCCATACATAGGGTTCTAATTATATTCCGAATATGCGTCCATAAAGCTTAACAGCTCATGTCCCATAATTCTATCTACCAACCGATCAATTATGAGGAACAGAAGTTGTATTTAGGACAAGCTTTATTTAGTTCATGAAATCTTGGCATGCTCGCCATTTTCTCCGTGGTACCATGACCAAATTACATACCCACACGTGGTATTGAGCTTCGGGGATAAAAAAAAAACCATTCTCTAATAGCTTATCTACCTCACTTTTCAATGCTTCATATTTTTTTTGAGCTCATTGGTGGGCACCTTTGCATTTTGAGCTAGATCTTTGGATCGATTTTTAGATTGTGGTAGGCAATTTTGGAATCCATTCTTACCATGTCAACATGCTTCCAGGTGAACACATCCAGATTCGCAGTCACGAAGTTCTTTAGCAATTTTTTCATAGGCTTCCTCAATTCCTTAACAAATTTCAGATATTTGCTCTTATCTTTTAAGCTAACAAAAAAGCTTTCTAGCTCTTCAATCACAGTTGCCTCTAACATGCCATCAATTTTGTGAGGATTGATAGAGTCATCAAACTCCAATTTATCCTCGAGATTACTCTTTTCAACTGTGGCAATGATATTCTAAGGAGTTTTCATGTATCTTTTTATGTTACTTTCATGGTTCATGAACAAGATTCCCTGATTATACTTTAAGGACATTTCACATTTATTTGAAAAACACCTCACATGCAATTGATGGAGACACATGATTAGATTTGCCTGTTTCATCACAGTCCTTCCTAGGATTCCATCGTATGCGAATTTATCATTAGCGATATTAAAATTCATGTATCCTTGGTATGCCTGGGGTGCCTATCTTTACCAATAGAGTGACCTATCTTGCAAAGGACCGAGCCTCCTTAGGTTAAGTGGTGAGGTTCCTCTACATTCGATCAAATGCCTTGTCGTACAACACAATTCTTGTGCTTTCAATGTCTTGGAGTATGCAGGGAAAACATTCTCCTGCTATTACGGGTCGATAAGGACATATGTTTGTCTTCCAAATTTAATAAAATAACATTATTATGGACCTAGTTAAAAATTATTTGTCTTGGTTATATTAGTGTTTATTTAATTAATGTTTTTCTTTTGAATAAGAAACATAATGTAGTCCAACTCAAATCCCAAATCAGCGATTATCATCCAAATAGGACATATGTTTGTCTTTCAAATTTGATAAAATAACATTATTGTGGAACTAGTTAAAATTTGAAGTTTGGGCTGAGATCCATAGGCAAAGCTACGCTACCACTACTGCTTTATTCTCTCCACTTTTGAGCAGGGCATTTTATTGAACAGGCTATGTGTAACCATTTTCTATATCAATTTTGTGGCAATTTTTCATATTGCTTCTTGATCCAATAAAATCAAAACAGCTTTTGCCAATCCACCAGAATTTATTTGACCAATTTAATGGTAATATAGTTGTGCTTCAACAACATGAGAAATATTATAGAGCTGGTGAAGCCTCCAAGAATGGTAAATAACTATGAAGATGCTAATTTCCCCTCTATACATTTTTTTTTTTTTGTAGAGAGGATGGCAACAAATAGAAGAAAAGAATATGGCCTAGAATTCCAAATGCGGCTACGAGACTTGATATGACAAAATATAACAATGAATGAGGAAAATTATAAATTTCATCAAGTCAATTGGTATCAAGTGTTCAAATTCTTTTTGAACATTAATAATCATAATGCAAACCAGCTTGTCAAATCTAGAGAAAAGCATTTCAATTTACTAGAATTATTTTCATGCATAGCTGGATACTTTCACATGTTTCTTGTAGTAGCTACCGTTGTTCAGGTCAACCACATGATTGAAATAAATTGACCCAAGGGAAATAAAATTCTGAGGCCCAATTCTTCATAAACCGAAATTTAAACCCAAAAAAGGTCTCTTAATATTTGAATCAATTAGGCCTATATATCAAAAAAGACCAGATAAAAATTGGGCTTACCCATCCCAACAAGAAAGGCTGTAAATTTCACATGATCCAACCAAATTATGGAGAGAAATTTAGCCTAAGAGCAATGCTATGGGTACAGGAAATTACCTATAGAAAATGGACAGAATACGTGTAGGTGGACCTCGATTTTTTAGCAATATTTAATTCATGTGGACCCCTCCTCTCCATGTGAATGGAATTCAAATTTCTGTAGAAAATCTATATTTTTTCCCTGTACTAGCAGCCTTTTTCTTTAGCCTAAAGGATATAAAAGTCAGAAGCATGTTGGCTGGCCAAACTGTTTGCAAAAAGGATTTCCCTTCCCATTTGAAAAGCACGGAACCATCAGTCTTGTTCCCATAAAAAAATTAATGTTGACATATTGGGCAAAAGCTTGCAATATACCAATGTTTCCATCGTGTGCCATAGTGCCGATTCCCTTATCGACCTTCGCCGGAGGCACTCATGACTTTGATGAGTGGTGAGAGATCGGACCTTGGCTTTTGACATTTCCCTATGCATCGCTTATGACATAAAAATTCGATTTCCTTTTTACCAAACAAACTTTGCTGCTATGTAGGTCACATATTTGCTTCACTAGCTGCCAAGGCTAACGACGTCGATGAGCTTTCATTAAAGGCTTTGATAGCCCTTGATAACAAATGGAGATCAAAGTTGTGGCTTCTTCCTTTTGATTTTCATACTCTAATTAGGCATGTTGATGGCCAGTGGGTGAACTCCAATTTTAAGATAAACCTGGAGGTTTTTATTATTTCAAGCATGACTGGAATAAATAAATCCAAATGAAGCAAATCAGCCTATTATTGCTCTAGACTTTGATTTACCTTTGGATTCATAAATTTTTTTGCAATATGCCCCATTCTTCTTTGCTCCTTTTCTCTAGAAAAAACTTCAGACCATTAGCCATTTTTTAGTGCCATCTTTGCTTTTTGGTAGATGAAACTGGTCAAGAAAATTAAATTTTTCGGTGACTTTTTCGCATGTGGTAGAACATGGTTAACGTACCGTTTTCCATAGATGGCGCCAATCTATTGACCTCAAAAAATGCATCAACAGAATCCCTTCCATCTCCCATCCACGTAGACATCACCTCCACAGTGGAGCACTCCGTTAGGAGGCAAAGGTCACCAGTCGAGAAAAAATGTCCGACGATCGTTTGCAATCATAGGTAGATTATGTGATGCGAGTAGATGGGCTGGACAAGAGAAAAATAGAGTGCAAGAGAGGGAGAGGGAATTTGGATAGGGTTAGAAATCATACCTTATTGTGAATGAAACCCACATATATATAGGAAAATGTAAATGGGCCATGTGAGTAAGGGGCCGAGTCCAAGATGCAAATTGTTTAATTTAATAAGCCAACCCAATGAATAGTCGATACCACGTAATTTATAAGTGTAACACCATGAATCCAATATTGATGAAGTTCACACTACGCTACAAACGGTTTTTCATGAACTACACTGTGAGGATCACAAATTCCTCATGCCAATAACCCAAACACAAACCCGTTCACCTCAACTAAATCATCCAATCAATTTAACCGACTTTCAACCAGTCACTCTCAACCATCCTCACACTAGAACAATCATCATCTCAAACTTACATTTCCAAAATTTGATGGAGAAGACCCAACCGGATGGGTCTGCAACCTTGAATGGTACTTCGATTTCAATGAAGTCGCTCCTGATCAGCAGGTCTTTCTTGCCTCCTTCTTACCTTAAGGGAATTGCTCTCCAATGACATCGATGGTACTCCAAGTTTAAAAGGACCAACGACCTGGACAGATTTTACTGGCATTACTACTCCGCTCCTCCGAAGCACTCACCCAACTCAAGCAAACATCCATCGTCACAGCTTACCAAGAAGCTTTCGAGAAATTATCCCACCGAGTAGATGGTCTGCTAGAATCCTTACTTTCTCGATGCTTCATAGGTAGATTATGTGATGCGATAAGGCTTGACGTAAAAATCAAATAGTCTTGAACACTCTCAGATGTCATTGGCGTTGCCAGGTTAATCGAAAAACTTTTTACAAAGAAAATCAGTCAACTTTTCTCATCCTCTGCTAGGCCATCAACCAAAATTAGGGCCTAATAATTCAATTGGGGTTCTTGGTCTCCCACTCGTGCTCAAGGTAGGGACTGGGACCAACAACAATACCATTCCCTTCAAAAGAATCACAAGCCAGGAAGCCTCGAGAGCATAGGGAAAAGGGGCTATGTTATTATTGTGATGAAAAATTCTTCTTGGAAGACATAATAGACACCGAAGAGAACTTAAAAATGTCGAGCACCAACCATCAGTTACATGGGATCTGATGTCTGAAATATCTTTCCACGCCATCACTAGAACTAAACATCCCCAAACCATACGACTCCAAGGCAGGTTGAAGGGCAGAAAGGTCATCGTCTTGATCGATGGGAGAGTGCACATATAAATTTGTGGGTCAGTCATTGGTAACAAAGTGCGGCTTCCTAGTAATTCATGATAAGACATTCCAAGTCATGGTTGCCAATCGAGAAAAAATCAATTGTACAGGGAAATGTATAGCCATACCTTTAGACATTCAAGGAATCAAGTTAAGGGCGATTTTTGTATCTTACTAGTAGCCTCATGTTAGTTAGTTTTTGGAGTTCAATGGCTCGTGACGCTGGTAACAGTAGAAACAAATTACCAAAGCTCACCATGACCTTCCAAGATCGTGGAATCACACCTTGCAAGGCTTAGAGCACTCAAGATTGGAGGCTCTCACTAAGAAGGAATGCCATCATTGTTGGTTAACATACAGAGTGAAAAATAAATGATTTTTCAATTCTCATCACGGATCTGTTTTATATTTAGATAGAAAATGTGTTTAGAATTAACATTTGAAGAAACTTCAAACTCCTTTGTTGATTCTCAAATACGGACAATCACGAACTGCAATACACGGCTGTCCAATTGTGTAGCATCCAATGAAAATCCACACAGAGAACAAAAATAAGAGAATTGGGGTTTATCTTTTCTTATGCTAGTAAGAATATGAATTGTGTTCTATTGTTCTGAAACCATAATGACTTATTAATAATATAAGTTCAAGTGGGCTTGACTCTTTACTTAACCCATAAGTAAGGATATTTTTACTCAATTATCCTAAACTCTGGTTGCTCAAAAGTGAACTCCAAACTTTGCAATCTAACTCAATTCTACCTAAATTGTAACATATAAAAGCTAACAGTACCACATATAAAGGCGACACTCTAATCTGATAGTAATTATTCTTACAAATATTACACTTATTACATATTACTTCCGTCCTATAAAAATAGGTTGGTTTCTATTTTTACACAAATTAAGAAAATGATCAATATTGCCACCACAATTTTTATTTGATACACCACAATTTAATTCCAATTATGCTCCTCAATATTTGCTTATTTTAACAATTATTTTCTTAATTTTTTTTATCATTATGTGACGGAGGGAGTAGAATTTAAGAGGAGAAATAAATCAATACCACATCATCAATGATAAGTAAACACTACTTATGTATAGCCACTCTCTTCTTCGATATTTGATATGCTTGTGTCTGAATTATTCAATCTAAATGAAGTAATAGTACAATTTTTATTTTGTTCGGAATAATATTATATACATTTGTTAGGTAAGCCTTAATATCCACCCTTGATACATACACAACCCTTGTTTGGGCTCCATTAATTTGCCTTTTTCTCTCTTCTTTTCAATTGTACGTTTTTTCAATAAAATAGTATTATATGTAAATCTGAAACTTTTCCATCTTTTTTAACCACAAAATCTTCCAAAAATTACTATTATAAAACACATTTTTCTCAAAAATCTAATTATAGTGGAGCTCAAATGGTGGCATATATAGATTGTCCGTA
>CAIGRH010078233.1:0-10554 GCA_903798295.1 Fraxinus nigra
AACTCTGTACTTACCTCATAAAAATGATATACAATTCTTAAAGTTGAATATCAATGACAGAATAAAATAAATCAACATAGAAGCGATGAAATTTATCATTTCTTCAGTATGAAAATTCTTGATTGTGTGCACTATGGACATATCCAACATGAACTCCAAGTATATCCTTTTTAAAATTATGGAACCCTTTCTTCATAAAAGTATCACCACCTTCTTGTTCCTCATTGTTTGGTCCGAAAAAATAACAATATAAGCAAAATGCAGTATTACTGGAATATTCACCGATGTGAAACAACTCTTTTCCCCCTTAGACAAGTAGCATTGCTAGAATATTCACCATTGATATTCAAAAGGAAAGCCCAAAGTTTTGCACAAGGACATGTTAATGGGAAGATCACTAAAGGGCAATATATTTATATATCCACTTCCTCGAGTTGGATTACAAAACAAGTACTGAAACTAAATTTATAACATAACTACTACATATACACCATATTCAGGAAGTAAAAAGTTAGGTATCATGGATAACGAATTCATTTTGAAATCGATTCAATTTACAAAACTTTTTGTAACCTTGTAAAGCCATTAGACGATCAACATAAATAACTATCAAAACATAAATAATAAAAATAAGAAAGAGAGATTGATTACCAGATTTCGTTCCTTCAAATCAAATCTTCAATCCATTCGCAGGGTTTGAGAATTGGGGGAAAGAAATGAGTTCGCATCGTAGGGTTTGAGAATTTCAATGTATTCCATTTTATTCAATGTTAAAAGACTTGGGCTTAGGTCAAAAATGGCCTTTTTTCAATGCTAAAAATTAAGGGTCCAGTGGGGTTTAATGGGGCCCCCACTGGACCTTTAATGGGTGTGCCCCTACAAGGGATTGATGCATAACATATGAAACACTCGATACAATGACTTTTATTAATTGAAATCAAGAGTTTTATCCTTTTTTTTTTTACAATGCTACATTTTATTACTCCAATTTTTTTATACTAACTGATAACTGCGTTTTATACTCTTATTTTGGTTCACAAACATAGATAATTATCAATAAATATGTGGAATATAGCTTAATTAGATATAATTTGTGTTTTGTAGAACAACAATAATGAATATGGGGAAAATTAGGAGAAAAGTGGATAGAGGACTAAAACGCAAGAAAACCCAAGTTCGGGGACCAATGTGCAAATAGCCCAAAGATGACGTGAAGCATGAATCGAGAATGTAAACGAGTTAGGTACTAATTTGATGAGTGCGAAGGATGTTAGAAAAATGAAAATGAAGAAAAGAGGTTAAAATGAGAGAAAATAATGTTTGAGAACCAAATTGAAAAATTGGAGGCCTTCCTCTACCATGTGACCGCATGGTAGAACTCTCCACGCAATCGCACGAGAGTGTGTAGGGAAGTCAAGGGTCCCAATTTTATGAACCATTCGGTCGCATGGCTCATAACCATGCGGTCGCATGGTTGTTCGTCGACGTGGAAATTCTAGTTTCATTTCTTGAGTCAAATACCTATGGAAACAAATTTTGGGATGGCCTAGGTCCGTCCAGAACAAAGGAGGGGGAGATTTTACAAGGGTTTGGAAAAAAGAAAAGAGGAAGAACGTGAAGATAAACTCAAAAAAGACGAAAATTCAATTCAAGATTAATCGGGGTGATGTCGTTTATTCATTATTTTTCTGATTTTTTTCTTCCCATCATGTTAGGCTAGATATTTATGTATTAGGAGAACGATGAACCATGTGATGTAATCTTTTAATTCTTAGTTTTACAATTTTTGACATTAAACACGTTGTTTGAATTTGAATGATTTATATGCAATTATTTTTCTTCACAATTATGTGCTCAAACGATTGTGTGAATCTGGTGGCATATTTCATACATTCGAGAGAAGGGAAATAGACTAGATAATGTATAAATCATCGTAGAGTCCGATAGGAGGATAGATATATATATCGCTATGTCTTACGTGAATGTCTAAGTGTTCACAAGAATTCATGCATTCTTGTATATTTGCATTCGTCATTGGGATATACACGAGTCGTATATGAGAGTGGGTTCAACATTACTCGAGAGAGGTTGTTGGATAGAATATGAACATTGATTTTTCAAACTTCAACCGTGTTGTCAATTTGTAAAATTGGGATTAAAAAAGATCATTGCATGGGGATTCATGATCCTAGTACGCCTTTCATTCATTGAATTTAATAACTCATTTTATAGCATTATTTTGCATTTTAGTCAAAGTAAAAAAAAAAAACTGAACTAAATCAATCATTGTGGGAACGATATCTGGAATTCTAAATTCCACTTTGTTATTTGTTACGAACCGTACACTTGCGGTGATTTTTATTCGAAATATATTTTCGTGAACACGTACTCTCTTTTTTTCATTTGATACTTTTGACCTACTCAATTTTTGTCAAAATAATTTTTTTAACGAGACAATTATTTTGTCAATAATAATTCATAGGGGGTGTTTTGAAATAATGCATATTAATGAATTACTAATTAGTATATTTAAATGAGTTTTTTGTTTGGCCCATGTTTGGTTTGGATTAAAATTCAATTACAATTTTAAGTCAAAGTCAACAATTAATTTTAACTACACGTTTCATGGTCTCCACAATTTTTCAACTACACATTTTATCAACTTTTATCAAAATTTACTAAAAAATTAAATTTAATCTCTATCAAACAGGAACTTAATCTAGAAGGATGTCTATTCAGATTTTAATTTTCATTAGAAAACTTTTATATGAATTATAAAAGAAATAATATCATTTTATAACAAACACAACTTCTAAGAAATAATATTATTAATCGTGTAGTCAAATTAAGGATAGGCCAATGGTTTAGGTAAAAGTTGTTTTCGAGGGTCACGTGTTACAGAAATTCCATGTTGACAGCGCCCATCACAAACAATGGAAATCCATCGACTTCTCAATTTGAATGCTACTTTGTCTTCTTCAGACATTTTTGTCTAAAGGGAAGTTAGAGTACAATGTACATGCATGCCATTGACAGCCACAGCTATCACCCACTTAGACTATACTACCCAAAACAAAACGAATCAAAACTGTACAATCCAACACAAGATTTTGTCCATATACATGCAATTATATACAATTTTCTTTTTTGAAAAAAGCTCACCCATTATAGAAAACTGATCATCATTTTGATTTATCACTGCATCATACAAATTGCTAAGAAACTTGCTTTACATCTCAGATCGACCTTCATTTCATCTACAATAACCAAGTATAGTAATATTGGATGGCTAAAAACAAAAAACATATGTGTATATGATAATTGATAAGCTAATGACGTCTCAATATGAAGTCTTTTGATCTGTCTCCTTGCTTTAATGACCCCTGAGAACTGTGGGAATGAATTTTCTTCTTTCTTTTAATCGAGATTTTCTTCTTGTGATGCCTCTCGGAAATAGTATCCAGCTTAGGTTTCCATTGTCTTTGCCCAACCAGTTGTTGGTAGTCTTTCTGCAACTGAGGTGTATTGCACACTCTAATATTTTTACCCAAACTGGGCTGCTGATCATCATTTTCTTTGATCTGTCCTTGCTCTATCAGCTGTGTTATGAATTCTTCAGACACCCTTATTCTGAGACTCCCAGAAGGTGTTTTCTGTATATCAAAGGGCCGGCAATTACTTGCGGCATTTTTGGCTAAAAGAGCACAACCAGATTGGCACTGAAGAAAGAAAGTAAATGAAAAGACTGAATGAAACAAGTGTTTAGGAAGAAGCAAATAGTTCTGTCCCAACTGAAGCTTATCTTCCTCTGAAAGTGATGGGATTTTCTGGCCTATGTAAAATGAATCAGAAGGACAGACCATGTACTTTGGAAACTCATCAACTATCTCGAATACATGAAGCGGTCGGTTATAGATTTTGACGGTGCCATCGTACTTGATGAGCTTGATGATTCCCTTTCCATGGTGATGAGATTGAAAGTGCTTGCAAGAGATGCGATTGCCTATTAAGGGAAAGCAGCGCGGTATCATTTGGAGGCTCAAAATCTTGATTCCCATAACTGTAGTATTTGGTTGTGGAAAGAAATTTAGATGATAGAGTTGAATGAAAGAGGATATATAATGTAGTAGAGACTTATCATTATTATATATTAAAAAAGGAAGAATAATTATTGAACAAGGGAAACGATGAAATATATAATAGAGGATTAAGGAAAGAGAGAGACCCGTGTTGAAAAGGGGCATGCAAAATCTAAGTGGGTGTTTGGTGAGGATTAAAATTAGATTTTTATTAGATTGTGATGGAAGTTTTTGAAGTATGGTTGAAAAGTTGTGGGATCCATAAAAAAATTGGTTAATATTAATTGTTTGATTTTGACTTAGATTAAGGGGGTGTTTGAATCACATTATTTTGAAATAATGTATTCTGGAATAGTAGATTGATGGAGAATGTGTGGTTGAAAAAAATACTATTGATGTGATTAAAAATATTATTTTATTGAAGAACTTGTGATTAAAAGTGAGTAAAAGAATGAAAATGAAAATTTTAATGTGCACAGAACATAGGCTAAAATCTGATTTCAATTCGAAATAAACTGGGCCTAAATAGTGTTGGATGTAATTACTAATCAGGGGTAGGCTTAGTATTTTTCCAAGTTTGACTGTCCTGTTCTCATCTGCTGTACATTCTACGATCAGGTCAGCCTACTTAGTTTGCCCAACCATTTCATTAAGTTGAATTGAATGCCTTTTTTTTTTGGACTCGAACCAAAGCACCATGATTGGCTTTAGAATTTTGGATATTGTGGGCGACATTTTAAAATGACATCTCTTTAATATAATTAAAAAATATATTAAGAAGAATTTATATTTTAATAATATTATTTCATTGCAAAAATATGATATTTAAATATTTGTAGTGTAAGTAATAAAGAGTGATAGTAGAGTTTCTTCTCTTCTACTTTGACCGTTATTCGTGGGTTGAGAGGTAGGGAAGAGAGAAATAGCGAAAGGGAATCTGGGGGTTAGATTTTCACTCTTTACTTTAATCATTTGAATTTTTTTGCTATTTATTGTCTTGTTAGATTGTTATTGATTAATGAAGCTAATTGGACATTTGGAATTTGGCTAGTAAAATATATAGTTAAATTTTTATTTTTATTTTAATGCAAGATAGTTTAAAATTAGAAAAAAAAAATGTTTTTACAACATACACACACAACTATGATAAGTTTTTTTCAGTGCTCCTACAATGTTGAGGCTTTGTGTGATCACTCAACTTGTACACCTTCATGACTGCCTCTATTAAGCACTAGTCTAAATAATACTTAAGTCTCATTGATTAAATGATCATTTGAGCTTGTTTGAGCTCCATTTTTTTTTTTTTATAAAAATACATTTTGAAATAGTGATTTGATGAAAAATGTGTGGTTAATAAATAATGAAAAGTTTTGAGATTACGTGTAATATTATTTTATTGAATAATGTGTGATTGAAAATAAGATAGAGAAATATATTTTGAAAATAATGAGAATCAAATAAAAACTTAAAATAATTTGTATAGATTGATGCTACACAATATTATTCCTTTTCATTTAGAAAGAGGGATGAAAAGCGTCAAGGGGAAAACGTTGTCAAAAAAGTGTGAAAAATGTTTATATCGACTAAACATGAGGTAAATAGTTTATAATGGGACTATGTTACTCTACTTATATACTAACATTTTGAAATGAAATCTCAATTCTTTTCAAGTAGTTTCAACCTTAAATGCTTCCTCGTGCAAGTAATTAGTGTCATATTCACAACATTCTCGTGGATCAATTGAGGTTTTAAGGACAAGTAACGCTGTGAAAAATCTATTTTGAACACGAATTCAATAATATTAACATGATACAGAATTATAGTTACAAGCTAATACTCTTTTACCGAAGTCGTAATTAAGTAAATTTAGTCACGTTTAGTCAGTGAGATCCACATATAGACATCTAATGACTACATCTGCATGGTAGGTATAACAACGAGCTATTTGGATTGTCTCCGTTATGGTAGGTTCTAGAACAAGTCAATATTTGGTGTTTTTAGTTTGTCACTAACGAATTTGCACTTGGTAGCACACGTGCACTCACACATAAATATATATTACCTTGTAACCACCAAGATAGGAAAAATCAACAAGTTTCCATGTCAAGTTTTGCGGCCAACAGAGCTTTATATTTCTAATGACTTCTTGGTTCAACATATTATAATAGTTAGTTGACATACTTAAAATGTTATTAAATATTACCAAAGATATAACTAATTTCAATCCTTTTGTAATGTACTTGGTACATTCGGTTGAACACGATATTTAATCGATATATATATATATATATTATCGATTTAATTTTTTAAATCAAGTAGTTCAATATAGTATTAAGATCCATATTATTTAAATGAAAAATTCATCAAAATCTCAAATGAGCAACCAAATTTCAAGTTAACTTTATAAAATTAGTCACCAGCTTGAGATGGCAAGATAAGGAATAAATGTCAAATCCATTATAGCTATAACTGTTTGAGCCACATTATAATTTTCATTTTCATTCTTTTACTTATTTTCAAACACGTATTTTTCAATAAAATAATAATTTTCATCACATCAATATTTTTTCCCTCTTTTTCAATCATATATTCACCATCACATCAACCAAAAAATTCATTCTTTCCATTTTAATGTGCATCAAACATGAGTAAACAATATATTAGCTCTTGAACTACCTATCGTAACCTTGAAGTTCAAGCTCATTTGAGATTTAAATTGATCGAATTGCTTGTTTGAGCATTATGAGCTTTGGTAACATGTTGAATCGCTTGATTTAAAGCTTTAAGATGGTAGATAAGGCTATATGTATATTATTTAGAATAATGCTGTTTTGAATGATAGATTAAATTGTGACAAAAAATGATTGGATGGCAGTATTGACTATTTTTTAAACAGTCCAATAATAGAATGCTACATGACGTCTTATCATCCAAGATGTCAAAAAATTCTGACAACCAAGTATGATTGTATTATGGGTAATTTGTGCAAAATGTCCATACCTTTGGTGATTTCTATTGAATACGTCCCTACCTTTGATTTCTTGGCGCATAACGTCTATACCTTTACATTTTCTTACGCAAAACGTCCTTCCGTCCACAAACCGTTAGAATTCACCATTAAATAAAAAAAGGGTAATTTGTGCAAAACGTCCATACCTTTGGTGATTTATGTGGAAACCGTCTTTACCTTTAATTTCTTGGTGCATAACGTCCCTACCTTTACATTTTCTTGCGCAAAACGTCATTCCGTCTACAAACCGTTAGAATTCACCGTTAAATAAAAAAAATTGATTTTTTATTTTCCACAGGTAAGGGTAAAACTGCCCAACCACCATAACTTCACAGTGCTTCGCGTCTATCTCACCTTCTTCTTCTTCAAATGTTATGCATAAACTAAAAAAGTAATATGAAAATTAATTTGGATGATGTTGTAAAAAACAAGGAAAAATGACGAAAATCACTATATTTCTGGTTGAACTTCATCATGATTGACGTAAATCTTAAAAAAAAAAAATTGGAATGGTATATGAAGAGATTGACTGTGGTCAATAAAATGAAGAGGTTCATCCCCATTTGTGCTTATGAAGGGTGTAAATAAGGAATATAGTGAGAAGAACAATTAAAATGTGCTTCTATGAATGAAGGTTTCGAATAAGAATGGAGAAGATGATGAACATGAACGGGTCTTTTTCCCAATTTAACATGAAATTGTATTTGTGAGAAACATCATTACCTTCACTTTATCTTTGCGAGAAACATCCCTATCTTTACATTGTATTGGTGCAAAACATCCCTACATTTACATTGTAATTACGTAAAACATCCCTACCTTTGTTAAAAATTGTGCAAAACGTCACTGCCAGATACAACCCACAGACCCTGTTTATATGACTTGCAACTTAGTATCCCTAACACCCATTTCGAACACAGCAAAACCAATAATCAACAACCAATCTCGCTAACCAAACCTAGCAATTACCGTACTCAACAATCAAACGTAATAATCTAAACTCAGCAACAAAATAGTGAGAATCATATAATATTGCAGTTGTAGTCACTAAAGCAAAAACATACACTTTCGGTCCAGTTCAAAAGCTTTACTTTAATAAAACATATACAATTCAGTATATCCTACAGCAATGACTATTGTGGTGAAAGAACCTTAACCATATACAATTCATGTGCAGTGATTCATTGAACAAAAAATTGATTGTTTTTTTAAAAAAGCTAAAGCCAGTAGCAAAAAAAAAGCTAAAACCAGTAGCATAATCATATTAATTCCGTGCTGGTGGTGGTGCCCCTTTGCTGGTCCTACTATTGTGTCCTCGTGCACCACATTTCTTGCATGTCATTATTAGCCCTGCTCTTTTCCTTAGAGCTGATGTGGCTGGACCAGACCGACTCTGACTTGAAGAAGTCTTTCTAGATCTCTATGATTGACTTGATGCCACTTCATTTGGCTCTTTCCTTCTATTTTTTTTTTATTTTTTCGCCTCCTAGCCCTTTTTGTATACATTGGTGGATCGAGAGGATTGAGACCGGGGTTAGGCCATGAGTCCGGACCTGTGATGGGGGAGATGATGGAGTATAAGTCATGAGTATGCCTCCTTCTTGTAGATGTCATCTACATACTCCATTACATTAAGGCCTCTTGATGCAACCGAGACAATGACAATTGCCAAGCACGACATGTGCATGTTCTTGCCCTTAGGTATACATCATTTAGTATGGTGCCTGCGTTGTGTCGAACTTGAAACCTTTCATTTCCTGCATATTCAGCCCACTCCACCCTTTCAAGTCCACTGTTCTTGTCTAGAATTTTCTGAATTTTAGGGCCTATTGATGTTGTCCATTGATCAGAGGACTCTCTACGGGCAACAATCTTTTTCATCAAATAAATATGAATATCCTCTAGCATTGTCAAAATGGGCTTCTCTCTTGCGCTGACAATTGTACTATTAAATGATTCGCATAAGTTGTTTAGAAGCATGTCACATTTATTCCCTTCTCTAAAATGGGATTTACTCCAATGAGATGCCGGTTTTGATTCAAGCCATTCCTATGCAGCCTGGTCCAAGTCCAACATTCTCTGCATGTGTTGAAGCTATTGTAAAACAGTGTCGCTCTGGCTGCTTCCCACATACAATTCTTCAAAGACAGTCCCTTGTGTGAAGCACTGAAGTTGTTGTATAAATGTCTAACACATGTTTTGTGTTCAGCATTCTCAAACAAGGTCTTAATTGCATTAACTAACCCCTTTTGTTTATCAAAGATAAATGTCCATTGCTTACTAACGTACATATAAATCATCCTTCAACAATCTCAGAAACCATCTCCAGTTATCCCCATTCTCAACCTCTACAACTGCATACGCCACTGGATACATACCATTATTAGCGTCCACACCAACTGCAGATAACAATTGTCCATCGTGCTCTGTCTTCAGAAAGCGACCATCTAACCCTATTAACCTTCTACAGCCCCTCAGAAAACCTTCCTTCAAAGCTCCTAGGAAAATGTATAGTCGTTTGAATTCACCTGCATACCCCTCAACCAAAGCAGTTGTTCTGATGTTTGTCTTCTTCAACTCCTCGCAATAATCCCATAAAATTCTATAGTGCTCAAACACACTACCTCAAATCTTTTCAAGTGCCCTCTCCTTGGTTCTGTACACTTGCCAAGCTGATATGTCACCCAAACCATCCATTTTCACCTTCTCCATGAATGTACTAATTGACATTTTTGGTCTAGACCTCCAATCAGATAAATACCTATTAGCCAGATAGGTAGAGCTCACTCTGAAGCTCCTATACACCATCGGACATGTATGCTCTTCAACTAAAGTTTTAATCACGAAGCTTTCCTTCTTATGCTCCTTCGTAGCATATAACAACCATGTGCAATCCCTCTTACTAGAGGTGGCAATGGGCCGAGCCGAGCCGGCTCAGCCCATGCCAACACGAGCTTGGCTCGTGCGAGCACGAGCCGAGCTCGTGGCTCGTGGAGCTTCAACTTGGCTTGTAGGCATTTGGGCGAGCTCGGCTCGTGCCCGAGCTCGCCCAAAACTAGCCGAGCCGAGCCGAGCCGAGCGCTCGGCTCGTCGCTCGTTTTTTTTAAATAACACACTACTACACTAGTTTAATTGTAAAAGATATACATATATATATATACACACACATTTTGTGATTAATTTCTCAATATGCATTTTCAAAAACATTTATAATTTTTTTAAAAAATAAGAACAAAAATTGTTTTGTTGAGTAATATANGAGCCGGCTCAGCCCATGCCAACACGAGCTTGGCTCGTGCGAGCACGAGCCGAGCTCGTGGCTCGTGGAGCTTCAACTTGGCTTGTAGGCATTTGGGCGAGCTCGGCTCGTGCCCGAGCTCGCCCAAAACTAGCCGAGCCGAGCCGAGCCGAGCGCTCGGCTCGTCGCTCGTTTTTTTTAAATAACACACTACTACACTAGTTTAA
>CAIGRH010078237.1:0-13230 GCA_903798295.1 Fraxinus nigra
ATTTCATGAAATCCACAACTTTTTAACCATTCATTCCATAAACTTTCAAGATCTACTCAAAATCTAATGTTCATCTAAACCAAATAGGGGCTTACTAAACTCTGCTAAATTTTTATCTACTTTTAAATTTGTCCGACTTCAAATTTAATTACATTTAGCCCCCGTTTAATTTTGATAAAATCAATTTTTTATTAAATTTTGATAAAAGTTAATAAACAATTATGGGTCCATAAAATGTTTTGTTGAAAATGAGTTTTATAAAATTGGAGCCAAACACGAACTTAATGAGACCTATAGTTTTTATCAATTTTCAACAACATATTTCATCAACTTTTATTAAAATCTACTTTTTTTAACATTCACACCTTAAAATGAAAAGACTAAAAAGGCATTTGGTAGTAACTGAAAGATGACATAGATAAATTGATTAAACCCAAGCGATTCTTAAAACTGAAGGATAATTCTGCTTGTACAACAATAGGTCACAACAATGGGTCACAACAGTACGTGTACGACTGAGATGCAACGAGCGCAGACGGTTGAGATGCAAAAAAGAAAAAGAAATGGAAATGCTCAGAACTGGAGGGAAGTGATGGAATCATAACACGTGCTCTTAGGACAAAGAGCTTGTGGGAGAAATGAGGGAAATGGAAATTCATTAGCTTTAAGAACACGTGTATTGCTGAGATGCATCCAAAAATGGAGCTGAGATGCAACAAGAAAAAGAAATGGAAAATGCTCAGAAGAAATGGAGGGAAACGAGTGAAAGAGCTCATAACACTTGCCCGTCAAAACACCGACAATTCTACAGTCCTAATTTTCTCACCCAGCGACATCAAGATTTTCTCATCTCGGCACCATCAAGATTCCAACCCTAATTTTTTAGCCTAACCCCATCGACATCATCGACGACGAGCCTGGCCCGAGTCACACATTTTTTTTTTCCATTTTTTCCCGGTAGCACTCCGTTTTACTCATTTTCCTCAAGAAGCTGGCAACCCAGCATTGCCAATGTATATTCAATTGAAGGTATGAAATGTTGAGAACATGTGCACTCCATCTATAACATTATGATGTTTGAACTCATTTCTCCATAGTTCGGTGTTTGAAAATGATATTTGTGAAAGAAATTACATTTGTACAATTTCAACAATGAAAGACTACTTGAATCCATTTTCGGTTATGTAGAAACCACCAATTTGTTTTACATGTGAAATTGTTATGCTAAAATCATCATGCTAATTTTTTCATAGGAGAATAGATTATGGAAGCCTTGGAAAATGATTTTTTGGTGGAATCCAAAAATGTCAAGGTGGAATGCAATATGAATATAGTTGAAGACGAAACGATAGGAGGAGATTGAGTGATTGTGCCATAGGTTGGTATGAAGTTCAAGGATGTAGACGAAGTCTTTGATTTTTACAAATTACATGCTTACAATGTAGGTTTTCTGGTGAGAAAAATGATTTCGAGAAAGGACGACAATGGAGTCGTGCGATATGTGACTTTCACATGTAGTCTTAAAGGCCGAAGAAGTGGTAGCACAAGCTGTTCTTTGAAGCTGCAACCAACAATTCAGACGGCTTGTAAAGACATGATCTCTGCATATGAAGATAATCATGATTATTGGAGAATTAACACAATGTACCTCGACCACAATCTCCAACGAAGTCGAGATTATATCGATTCAACCAAGAATTGAGCGCACATGTGAAACGAAAGCTCGAAGTGAATGACATGATTGGAATTTCATTGCACAAAAGTTTCAATTCTGCAGTTGTTGAAGCGGGTGGATATGAAAATATGACATGCGTGGAAAAGGACTGTCGAAACTACATTGAATAAGTTAGGTGATTAAGCCTTGGTAAGGGAGATGCAGTAGCAATACAGTCCTATTTTTCAAATATGCAAGAACGATGTGCGGGACTTTACTTTTGTATGGATTTGGACGACGATTCACAATTAAAGAATGTATTTTGGGCATATAATCTATGTCGGGAAGCATATAAGGAGTTCGAGGACATTGTCACGTTTGATACCACTTACCTAACTAACAGATATGACATGCCTTTTGCACCTTTGTTGGCATCAATCACCATGGACAATCAACACTATTCGGTTGTGGTTTGGTCTCGAATGAGAATATGGATAAGTGTATGCACGGTCAAGCCTCACATGGAATAATTATTGATCAAGACAGAGCAATGCAAAATGTCATTCAGATAGTTTTTCTAAATACAAAACACAGATAGTGTTTGTGGCACATTTTGAAAAAGCAGCCCGAAAATTTTAGATACCACGTCGATAAGGGTTCAATATTTTCGACAATATATGTATTGGTGTATGATTCTCAAACGATTGAAGAATTCGAACAATGTTGGGGATCTATGATCAACACATTTTAGTTGCATGATAATGAATGGTTGTCCGGATTATATGAGAATAGAGGTAGATGGGTTCCTTGCTTTTTAAAAAACAACTTTCTGGGTTGAAATGTCAACAACACAACAAAGTGAAAGCATGAACGCTTTTTTCGATGGTTATGTGTACTCGAAAACATCGTTAAAGCAATTCGTTGAACAATATGAGCGAGCATTGAGGAACAAGGTGGAGAAAGAGTTCTAGGCTGATTTCAAGCCGTTCTCTCAAATGGTTCCATATGCAACAACATATAAAATAGAAAAGCAATTTCAGGCAGTGTACACAATGTAAAAAACTCAAAGAAGTTCAAACTAAGTTCACGTGTAAGGTTTACTGAGACGTCATATATGCTTCGGATGGATGTTTTGGGACAAAATATGAGGTACGGAAAGATGTCGTTAGTGCTGATCGATGTAAAAAAACTTTTTTTGTATCTTTTCAGAGAGATAAATGTGAAATTGTTTGCAACTGCCACTTGTTTGAGTTTTTGGGAATCATTTGCAGGCATTCGATCGTAATATTAATCTATAACGATGTTACCGTATTGCCTTATAGGTATATACTGCGTAGGTGGAGGAGGGATGTTAGTCGACCATACACGAGGATCGCAATAAAATATGATGGGTTGGTCAATACGCCAGGATAGTTGAGGTATGACAGTATGTGTAAGGCTTTCGTCGAGGTGGTAGACCTTGCGACAGATGATGGAGGCCGAACCCGGGCGATAATGGAATGTATACAAGTTTAAGCTAAAGAGCTTTCGATGACAAAGTGGAGTAGTGGGAGCAATACATTTAGTCAGCATACTAGTCAGTCGGGATCTCAGTGTACTGGTTCACAGAATGCATGCATGTGCGAGATCCTAAATTGACAAAGAGAAAGGGAGCACCTAGAAAACTTTACATGAAGAGCCATTTGGAGGTTACTTTGAAGAAAAAGAAGGTATTTTGATCTATTTTTCCTCTGAACTTAAACGGAATACTTAGAATAAATCTCATTCATTCTAGATGTACATGCAGGGACCTTCGACATGCGAAAGGAAGCAACCAACAACAATGCATAATAGTATACCAATGGGTGCAACCAATGATGCAATCTTCTACGATTCACCACTCGCATATTCACAATTCCTTATGGTTAGTATATTTATTATAGCATTTTCATTTGTTTTTTTTAAGTTACTGCATTATTGATGTTGTTGTTTATTATAAGGCTACGAGGAAAATCATTTGTTTACATAACCTTATTCGGCATTTATTTTGATCCATCCGTCGTCAACGCATTTTAACCTCATTCCCAAGGTAACAACATTGATAAAAACATAAATTCCTACGCCATAATGTCGTGTTGACTTATTCATTTCCATGTTGTGTATTAGGTCATGCTATTCAATACTATTATCAACATTTACTATATGAAGGAGACACATGATTATGACGGGAGGAAGTTATTGGAAGGGCATAGTTAAATAATTAAGTATGGTTGATGAAATGCCAGAAGTGAATATTCTCAAGTGGTTTTACCACATTCAACTGTACTTATGATTATTGTGACGGGGATCTTCCATTTTGCAAATGTCATCTGGTTTCAATTCATAAGTACTTCAATGTAGTAACCATAACACTAGGTGCAATGGCATACCATTTATTATTGTAACCCTTTGGTGTTTATCCCTTCTGGTTTTGATGCCGTTATTTGTGAAAACAAGTGGCATGACTTTGGCAAAATTACAAGTTGTTGCAATCTTTTGGTTTTGATGTCGTTATATGTGAAAACAAGTGGCATGGCTTTGGCAAAATTCCTGTTTATACAATTATAGGCCACTTGTCAAAACTCTTGTTAAACTTATTGAAATTCATACATTTATTATCAGTATGTCTTCAGCAAAACCTCACGTTTGATTTTCTCGCATGGGGACTTTTCCAAGTAAGGATGGAAGCAAAGCTAGAAGGCCATTACTAATATGAAAATGGATGATGCTAATATAACAAAAGTCACTACTATTACAAGCCACTACAGTCAACCCGCTAATACACGATTATGCGTGCTGCAAAAATACCAAAACATGAACTACAATTTCCAGGCAGGCATGCTAACTGGACAGCTACAACCATACATCTAATATGTCATAATCCATTCCACATTTAAATAGCTACAAATTAACGNTTATCAGTATGTCTTCAGCAAAACCTCACGTTTGATTTTCTCGCATGGGGACTTTTCCAAGTAAGGATGGAAGCAAAGCTAGAAGGCCATTACTAATATGAAAATGGATGATGCTAATATAACAAAAGTCACTACTATTACAAGCCACTACAGTCAACCCGCTAATACACGATTATGCGTGCTGCAAAAATACCAAAACATGAACTACAATTTCCAGGCAGGCATGCTAACTGGACAGCTACAACCATACATCTAATATGCCATAATCCATTACACATTCAAACAACTACAAATTAACGGGTGAGAAACTACCGATCTTGATTGTTTAAGAAACACACACAAAATAGCTAGGAAGACAACTCATAGTAATCAACCCAACTCCTTCCGTTTATATTTACTAATCAACATGTTACTTCTTCTTGTGGATTGTCACTTTCAGTGATATATGGATTTCTTCTTCGTCTTCCTGCCAAACTTGATATGCGAACAATGGGATATATTGTCAGTTTTAAAGTGGCTAACGTCACTCGATTCGCCACTTGATTCTCCAATGCCGCACCACTCCCAAAATTCACATTTGTGACCGCAACATTTAAAAAGTTTTCCTTTGTTTGCAGTATCCCTTTCAACCTCAAAACACTTGAAAACTGTTCTTACACTCTGAGCATCAGTGTTTTGTCGGCATTCGGCAAAGAAATGACCCTTACACCTACAACTGTGGCAAACTCTCGAGTTTTTTCCACCCATTCTACAATTGGAATCTAACCAAAAAAATCAGGTCAACTAAAATTCCGAAACTATGTTGGTTCAATCGAAATAAATCTGAGCCAAATCGGTATCAACAAATTGCAAAGCAAAGCTTCAGGTTACAAATTTTGTAGCCCAACAAAATAAGAAATCAGTTCCCTTCCTAATTTTTGAAAATGAAAATTGTAACAAATGGCAAAGATTTCAACTACACTAACAACATGCGACTTTCAAAAAATCCCAAAATTGCATACCTTACACGAGGCGGAGACGAGTTCGGCTACTGTGATGCCAAGGTCTGATGTGTGGAGTCGATCGAAGGGGAGTCGACAGCCAAACGAAGATTGGAAGGGGAGTGAAAGTGAGGAGGGTAGGTTTTTGATTTTGGGAAAAATTGGGGAGAATTGACCGAAAATTTACTTCCCAAGGTTTGTATTTCGAACATCCAAAACGGTGGTAGCTTATAGAAGGTCGGATTTCTTCGGCGACTGTTCAGAGAGGCCCGATCCACGGTTACGACCAGAGGAAATGGGGGAGATGAGTGAAACACAGGAGTGTTACTGTTTTCATTTTGGGGAGAAATGGCAGAGACGTGAGAGAGAAAGAATACAATTGTTTGCTTTTCATTTTTCCTTTTATTTATTGGAATTGTTTGTTAAATGAATGCCAGCCACGTCGGTATGTCAAGGAGTATTGCCAAGGAGTGTAGTACATCTAGCGGGGTCATTAACCATGCATTCTTCAAAAAAATCACTATTTCAGAATATATTTTCTTATTAAAATGAGGTTCAAACAAGACTTAAGTTTATATAATTTATCTTCATTAAATGATATTTCCGTTTAACTCCTTTTTTGTCCGGTTCAAAATAAAGTTTTTAATAAATTTTGATAGAATCATACGTTATATGATTAAAATTAACTATTAAATTTTTTAATTAAATCAAACGTAAACTTCATTTTTTACTTTAACTCGTGTTGCTTGTCACATGAAACAAGTAAATCGCGTTTGAGATGCTCCAAGTGTTCCTTGTCACATGAAACAAGTAATTGCGTTTGAGATGCTCCAAGTGTTCTTATTCAAATCAACACCAGCCGTCCGATCTCCAATAGTCGGGACGCTTCAATCGCAGATAAACCAAGAACTAGAGGCATAGTATCCCTCCACGTGTCTTAAATCAATTGGTTAACATTAACATTAATATTTATATCCTATTTTCCCCCTCCCCCAAATCAGCAAAAATAACAACAGAACCGAGAAAACTAGCCCCGAGTCTATAGGCATCAGGGGCCTTCCTTCTACATTTATTTGTTATTTTCTTGATTGAAATTTAGGGATTTTACGTGGATTTTGTCGCCAGGTTCGATTGAGACTTCTGATTGATCTTCGGGGGAGTGAGAAATATTGAGAGAAAGGTGAAACAATGGTGAATTCGATGGTGGAAAGAGCGACGAGCGATATGCTCATAGGTCCTGATTGGGCTATGAACATAGAGATCTGTGACATTTGCAATCACGATCCCGCGTAATTGCATCTACTCTCTTGTTTTCCACTTAATTTATCCAGAATTTTTTGTTTACAATTAAATGAAAAAAGGGGATTGAAAAAGGTGTATGTATTTTATGTATAGAGTGAAGACTTTCTTTTATATTTAAAAATGTGTATGATATGGAGTTCTCGGGAGTTCTGGATTTCTTTTTAAGTGTTCGTTTTTTTCTTGTATTCTCTAGGAATAAATGAGGAAAAGAACACTTTGTAGCATAATTTGAGTTTTCATCTTTTATTCCAGTATAGTTTTACGTTGTGATTTTTTGACATTATTGTTGTATCGTACTTAGCCAAACTAACTATTTTCTCCGTTTAGTAATTTATATAAAAACTGCTGCTACGTGTTTGTGGTTTGATTTATAGAAAATTTGATCTAAATCCCCACTTTCTTAATGTCTAAAATTTAATTCACTTGCATGCTTCTGCTCTGACAATTTTCAATATTGAGAAGTAGAAAAGTATGCTTTCTTCCGAATTTGTGCCACAGACTTTGGCTTTACAAAAAGGAGTTGTCAATATGTTTATAACTAGTCCTGACTAACGACATTTACGAATACATGCACGCGTCTCTTAGTTTGACAATATAAGATTGTTAAACTTGCTTTTACTTGTAAGATGTGAAGTGGCTAAGATATCATCTTTTGCCAACCCTGAATCCTGTCTTCTCATGTGAGAAGGGGGAAACTTATATTCCGTATTTACTGTTTTAATTTCTCTAATAATGAAAAAACCTGTTATATGTATGTGTTTTGCTAGTGGCTTCACTTTGATGTTGTCTGATTTACGTAGTGAAAAATCAAAATCATGTGTTTTTTTATTCTCATAATCATTATTTTCAACTTATTGTGACTCTATTTGTTTATCAGTCAAGCAAAAGATGTTGTAAAAGGTATAAAGAAGCGTCTTGGTAGCAAAAATGCAAAAGTCCTGCTCCTCGCCTTAACAGTAAGCTTGGCTTGTATTTACTGATTCATCATGCTGCTCCTTCTATTGCATACATATCTGTTGTTTGATTTGCCTGCTTTGGTCTGCTGGAAGGCTTTGCCTTTTATGAGTTACATGGTATTTTCTCTCATAAACTGAATTCTTAATATTTTTTTTTTGTCTTGGACTGTTAATATTTTTGAGCCATAAAAACTTTTTCTTCTTAATTATTGAATAACTTTTCTACATGGGCAAACCAAAGGAAGGACTTTGATGCATGGGTTCCTTACTTCCCATCATCTTTTGGCCTTCATATATTCCGGTATTTTCTGATTGACAGATGTGCTTTGGTAAACCATTATGAAGGTTCTGGAAGGTAAAACATGGATCTTCCTAATTATGCGCTAAAAGTATAATTTTGGAGACTGCTGACATGCGAGGAACCACGTGACGTTGTGGAGACATAGCTTTGTTTGCCATTGTTTGAGGAAATGACAAAGTAATGAAATATTTGGAAGATCAAACATGGACAAGTAGAAACTGGGTAGAAGAATTTTCTTCACATATGATTTGGATAAAGCTTAGGGTGGAATGGGGTTGCTTGTACTTCGTTAGGATGAAGGTAGGGAACTAGATGGGAGATAGATAGTGAAACACAACGATGCATTCTGGTTTCTAGGATTTGTGAGACTTGAGATGGAGAAAGGCTAGTGTCAGGCTAAGAGGGGATTGAGGTTCCTCACGGTTGCATAGTTCCATTGCTATCCTCAAAAAGTCAACTTGTGACGCTTTCTCATGTTTGTGGCATAGTAGAGCATGGCTTGAAATACTCATGTTGTGCCCTTGGGAAAGAAAAGGTTACCTTGATTTTTATTCTTTAACGCAATGTTTAAAAATGCTTAATTGTGTACCAGTTCTTTTTACTTGTAAGCCTCAAGATAGACCAATAAATAATTCACTAGAATTTAAAAAATACTCAAATATGCTTATTAATCAATCACCATTTTTAAAAATCCATAATAAAACTAGTTAACAAAAATAAGTCTAACTAGCAAACAAACATAAAATAAATCATTAAAAAAAATTCCAGAAGGCTAAGGCCAGTTATAGAACGTCCTGAAAATGCGAGACAAATGGGCAAACACCTCAGTCATCTTGAGGCTTAGCCTTTTTAGCTCACTAAGTTTACGTGTAAGCCTCACAATTGGCTCATAAGGTGTGAGATTTTAGGTGTAAGCCTCGAATAGTTATTTCAAACAATGGTTTAACGTTTTAGGGGTCAGGCAAAGATGATGATTTGATGATTTTAATAGTAACCTTATAGAAGGAGTATATTTCTTACAACTCTAGTGAACTCAAACATAACCACTTGAAAAGCTCATTAATTTTGGTAAAGCAGTGGGTTATCATTTCTTTTCCTAGATATACTGATTTTGGCACAGTAACTTGATATGCATTTATTTCTTCAATGCCTCTCAAAAGTGCCCAAGTAGATGAAGAAATAATGTAGTTGGTGTTCATGTCATTTTTCTAGCTTTTGGAGACAATTGTGAAGAACTGCGGGGACATCGTCCATATGCATGTTGCTGAAAAAGATTTGCTTCATGAGATGGTGAAAATTGTGAAGAAGAAGGTAACTGATTGCACGTACTATTAATCACTTTTGTTTACATCTACTTGCGTTATTGGTATAAATCGTTGTTGATTCATCTGTTATTGCAGCCTGACTTTCATGTAAAAGAGAAGATTCTAATTTTAATAGATACTTGGCAAGAAGCTTTTGGAGGACCAAGGGCAAGATATCCTCAATACTTTGCAGCATACCAGGATTTATTGGTAGGTTGCAAGGGTATTCCTATGTTTTGGTTCCATTTTACCCTTTTTGTTTCTAATTATTTTACATTGATTTTTATTTTCTCTGTGTTGTATTGTACATTTTATCAGCGTCTTGGAGCAGTATTCCCTCAGAGATCGGAGGGGTCAGCACCTGTTTTCACACCCCCACAAACACATCCTTTGGCCTCACAACCACAAAATATTCGTAACCTGGAATCTAGGCAGAATGCATCTGAGTCTTCTGCAGAAGCTGAATTTCCTACGTTGAGGTACGTTATCTAGACTGGCAGTGTTGAAATTTAACTCACATTGTCAATAGCAGTTTTATGGAAGTAGAAAAAACAAAGGGGTTGGCTCTTTTTCTGAAGTTGATATATGAATAACGTATTGTCAGATATTGCTTGTTTTCAACTTGTTATTTTGTACACTTAACATAGTGTAACAAATGACACAATGTATGGATAAAAGAGAGGGGATTGATAAATCGAGTCCCAGGTCCTCTGATGGATTTTTGTGGATTATTTATCATGTTTAGAGCTTTTGCTGGGCATTTGTAATTGGAGAATCTGCGCAATCTGAAGAAAACGCCTATTTAGAAAGTAATTGGATTGATTGATAAACCCGGCTTCTTTGTGTATAATCTATCTTGATATCTTATAAAAGGAAAATATTTTCTCTCTTTTGAATTAAGCCATAGGTTGGTTTGAAATGTCAGTTCGGCATTTACTTCTTGATTTTGCAATCTCAATTTATTGTGGTGCTTTTGACTTGTTAGTGCAAGCTATGCAGGCCTTTATAATCCAAACTCTAGCAATAAGGGCATATGATTCTCTTTCTAGACTGGATGTTTAGATATGTTATTTTTATATCTGTTATAAATACCAAATGTGTCTCATTCTTGGTGGTTGGTAAATTTGGAATTATTGTATAACCTAGCAACAGATCATACTTGCGATACTTATGAGGCTTTATGTTATTGATTGTAGTTATGTTCTTTTATTTACTTTAGCCTGTTGTTTATGTTAGCTTGACAGAAATTCAGAATGCACGCGGTATCATGGATGTTCTTGCCGAAATGCTTAGTGCTATAGATCCTGGGAACAAAGAGGTAAATTTGAAAGGAAAGTTTGCTTATTGTTAGCCGCAGCAGCTGGCTTAGAGAATGATCATTATAATTGATGAAAGGGGCTCATATAAATTGTAGATGTAAAATGGAAATGAATATTTGGTTGTATGAGATTTTTTCCTCACGAAATTGGCCAGTCCTTCATTTGAACTCTGGCCACATGTTAGTAAAAATATTTTTCTTAAGAGTTCTATTTTTTCTTTATCCATATGTTTTCTTCTTCACAATCTTTTGATACACTTTGGATTCAGTTTTTAAGATTTCATATCTATCTGGTGGCAGGGACTTAGACAAGAGGTGATTGTTGATCTGGTGGAACAATGTCGTACATATAAGCAAAGAGTGGTACACCTTGTTAATTCGACTTCGTAAGGCCCTGATGTACTTTCCCTTCTACGTAACATTTGCATGTTTATGTAACACAGCATATGCAACATGTTAATGTGGTTTGGAGCTTATTTGTATTTCATGTTATTATGTTGTTTATGAACTGGGAGGAAGGAATAAGGTATTGAAAGCAATAATTAACATATTGAAATTGTGAAAACATAGAACCATCGAATAGATGACAAGGCCTCAAATAGTTTGTCAAGGACATTAAATTGTTTTTTGTCCAATTCATTTTGTTCTTTTCAGTTTGATGTTAATGAAATGGTTTATTTATTCTATTAATTTAATGCCTGTAGAACAAAACCTGTAGTCATCTCTGTTGGGCATGTCCAGAATGCATCATATGCTTCTGGGCTGCTTTGTGCAAACTTAAATTGGTGATGTAGGTGAATGATTATAATATATTTATCAGCTCTCTCTTGGAATCAAGAGTCAAATGTCAGGAGGAATTAAGTCCACTTCAAGATAAAAATCATCTGGCTTCAGAAGATCATAGTGGATGGAGAATGACCATGTTGATGTATTTTGTGGGTGCAGAAACACAAGTGGTCACCTCTAGGAAAGTCCCGAAGGTGACCTAATTGCATATCCCTTCAGAAACGGAGAACAAAGAACCCGCTAGACTCCCATGCAGTATTTTTCATATGGTCTTTGCATGTATCATTTATCATGTGTAACATAATTATTACTTTAGTACGATGGATAGTAGTATGGTTTGGTTTATTTGGTGAAGAACTCGACCCATATTTTACTGAATTTCAAATATACATGGCGTAGGGATGAATCACTATTATGCCAAGGACTAGCACTGAATGATGACCTGCAACGTTTGTTGGCTAAGCATGAAGCAATTGCTTCCGGAACCACGACTGTTCAATCAGACAAACCAAAACCTGAACCTGTTCGATCCCTGGTAGATGTTGATGCTCCTCTTATTGACACTGGAGATAAAGGGTACACTGTGATTACTCTTGAAGGATGAATTAGATTGTTAATGTATTGGTATTGTCCTTTTTGTTTGTTTATTCATGTTAATACCTGTACCTGTGCTAAAAAGTATTATTTTTGGTGTCATTTGAAATTGTTTGGCCTTGACTCTGAAATGCACACTTATTTTCCATGAGTTTTGCATTTTGAACCTTTATAGGGGAGGGTAGAAGGAAGACCTGAAATGGAAATGGACGGTGTAGAGAATTTTCAACAATTTGGGAACTTCTTTTCTTCAGGATTTATTGTGTTGGATATCAGATTACTTCTAAAAGAATAAAATGGATTTGTTGACCCTTTTTTTTAATTAAAATTTTATTTGTATGCACCATTAGTATACATTATTTTTTCCATGTAACCCTCTTCAGTACCTGGTAGTTAAAAAGAGGGAAAAAGAGAAGGTTAGTAGTCGATATACATTCTGTGGGCTGCACCTCTTTATATTTATGCCCTTACCTAGAAGACCGAAGCGTAAAGTTTTGTAGTTGAGCATTTTGTTGACCTCCTAGGTGCCGTAGCAATGTTTGTAGATTTTACCATCAACATTCTCTACAGGTCATATTTTTTAATATTTTTTAGACTACCTAGCTCTAAACTTGTTTGTCTTACTATGCCCTTTGGTATTAGGATTCTGGTTCAATAATATGTTCTTAACATCAATAATCTGACTTCCTTCTTTTTATTTTCAATCTACTGATAGTGCTGGCTCAGGGACACAGTTAGCTCTTCCTGCTCCCCCTGCATCAAGTGGTCAATCAACAACTCCAACAAAGGCTGATCCTAAGATAGATCTTTTGAGTGGAGATGACTTCTCATTGGCAATTGTCCCAGTGGGAGAGCCTCAGCCGGCCAGCCCTGCTGCATCTCAGCAGAATGCCCTCACACTTATTGACATGTTTTCACAGAGTAATAATAGCCCCTCTTCCAATTCTGTTGGACAAGCGCATCCTTCTTCCCCTCAATTTCATCAACAGAGTTTTCAATATCCAAACGCACCACTATCTCCAAATGGAACTGTTTCTGGTTCAATGTTTCGCCAAAATGAACAGTCACTTCACCCACAAGGCTCAACCTCTCCATGGAATGG
>CAIGRH010078274.1:0-15114 GCA_903798295.1 Fraxinus nigra
GACCTACCACCCACCTTTTTTTTTATTTCCATTCAAGCAAGACAAATCTCACTACTTCGTAAACACAGTTAATTATTTAGTATTTTATAACTAACAACAAAATTCATTAAGCTGAAAAACAACGAACCTGAGATGAACAATTCTTAAGTGCCGATGCAGCACTATTCTTCTCATTCATAATAAAAAATTAGAACACCCACATGATGTAATCCAGTAAACGTTACTAATAAACAAACAAATAAATTAGGGGTTATTTTCGAACCGCAGCAGCGTCGTGCTGCGTCGTCTCGACGTTGCTGTCTGGCGGAGAAAGGAGAGGGAGATAGGTGTAGGAGAAGAAGGGAGAAGGGAAAAGGGAAGAGGATGAGGAAAGTAGGGAGAAGGGGAGGCGAGAGAGAGAAAGAGAGGTGAGGGAGTTGAGGATGATAAATTAGGATTGAGATTTTAATATATTACCTGATTTTTGAATAATGAAACTCGATCCCTGATTTTTGAATTCCATTCTTTAAAGACCTGAATTATTGTAATTTCCCAAGCACCTCCATGGCTGCAAATCACTAGTTGCATTTTTCTAATACCATCAACAATGGGATGGGATGGAAGAAGACGTCTTTTGGATTTGAGTATTTGGCTGGACTGGGCTAGGCAGGGTAGGGGAGTGCGGGCAGGGAAAAAGAACAGTGTTCTTCCAAATTTTTATTTTTTATTTTTTAATATTTTTATTTAATTACTATAATATTATTTTATATAAAATAATATAAAAATACTATTTTACCCCTTATAAATTACTTAAAAGAGGTCAAAAAAATTTTTAACAGTCAAATTGATGAATTCCATCCATCTGGACTCCAACTGCGACATTTTTAAAAGTTTAGTACCTTTGGTGGCACAAATAAAAGGTTTGGACAAAGTCTGCGAAAAAGTGAAAGAACTGGTACCGCAACTGCAATTTTCCCAAAATTATATTTCCTTTTCAAAATCATATCCCAATTTGGTAAAAAAATTTAATTTTAATTTTAATCTAAATCAAGGTCAACGATCAATTTTAACCACATATTTCATAGAATCCATAACTTTTCCACATTTCATCAAATTTTATTAAAATCTACTGAAAATCCCATCAAACAAGCTATATTTTCTACCTAGATTTTCTTTTACTTTTTACCCATGTGACCATTTTGAATCTAGACCCTTTTTTGGTCCTCATTATTTCCAAAATACATTTTCCTTTTTTTATTTTTACTCGTACATTTTTCAATAAAATAATATTACAAGCAAACAAAAAACCCTTCCTCACTTTTTAACAACACATTCTCAAAATACTATTTCCAAAATACATTTTGAACAAAAAAATGAGGCTCAAACAAGCTCTAAATATTTATTATTAAACATCAATGATTCAAAATCACGTAAATCGANATCAAATTTTATTAAAATCTACTGAAAATCCCATCAAACAAGCTATATTTTCTACCTAGATTTTCTTTTACTTTTTACCCATGTGACCATTTTGAATCTAGACCCTTTTTTGGTCCTCATTATTTCCAAAATACATTTTCCTTTTTTTATTTTTACTCGTACATTTTTCAATAAAATAATATTACAAGCAAACAAAAAACCCTTCCTCACTTTTTAACAACACATTCTCAAAATACTATTTCCAAAATACATTTTGAACAAAAAAATGAGGCTCAAACAAGCTCTAAATATTTATTATTAAACATCAATGATTCAAAATCACGTAAATCGAAAGTCCTTCAACTTGCATTCGCCTATTGATAAAATGCATTGAAAATACTCTAAAAGGCAGGCACACCACGTCACATTGCCGTGATTTCTAATTTTAAAAAAATAAATAATAGAATATACATAGTTTATCCAATTCCTCGATCTAAAATCTAAATCGTTAAAATCAACAGTTTTTCCATCGAAAAATCAATTCTTCAATGTTCGTTGACGAAAAAAATAACACTTGATTTCTTAAAAATAAGAATACTCTTATAATCTACCTTGTTCTTCATCGGCATATATTTCACGCTTCCATGGCATTTGAAAAGACTAGACTAATAATGAATAACTGAAATGGGATTGAACTGGCATGCAACAATGCTCTCTCTCTCTCTCTCTCTCTCTCTCTCCATTAATGCGTCATAACACCACTCCAGAAAATGATGCATACCCATACCCTACCTGTTAGTTCCAAGCACTTTGATGTACTTTCATTCAATCCGATTTCCCTTGCAACACGAGTGCATCATCAAGGACGAAAAGCATAAACTCAAGTGGGAAACCAAAATTTACCCAGCAACTATTTAATAGAAAATTCAAAAAGCAGATGCTGTGTGTAATGTGTTGAATCTCTCAAGTGTCACATCAGTAAATTCCCACCTCCCACATGTCACTGAGTTTTCAAACAAGGTAGAAGCAACTAATTGACATAATGAGATGCCCATGAAAAGAACCAGCAATTGGTATTTCTAGAACTGGCAGATGCTCATTCTGTATTATAGTGCCAGTGGAGGTTTAAATTATGGTGAATGAGACAAGTGAATGTACATTTAGAGTGCAAGTGTTCACCAGATGTATCAACTAACAATAAGAAACCAAAACATTGGTTATAGAAGTAAAATATACACTAATTTAATCAAGAAAGTGTAATTGTTATTCAAATTCTCAACCAACTACATTACTTGTGAAACGTCATCCTCTTAAAGAGCGGTGTCATGAACCGGGAAATACTAGGATTCACTGCAAATGAAAACGATTTGAAATTTCAAATTTTAAAATAAAATTAAAGATATCATGCTAGGTTCACTCTACCAAACAAGTCGGTGACAAGGGGAATAGCCTTCGTGATGAATTGCCGGTGAACATATTGTTACCCTAAACCTGTTGCATTAGATTATTTACTATTTGCAACTGGTTCGACATCAAATAATTTACATGAACGTGATTACAAGATAATGATGGTACCACCCCTATCGTTGCTTCTTGGATTGATAAGAATTTTGAGTGATTTAAATAAGTTGAGATTTTTTCAGGTCGGACAAAACTCCTCTATCTTCACTGCCCCTCTCATTGTACAGAACCTTCAGATCATTGGGAGAAAATGTAAGTTGAATGATGCCCTAAAAGCCAAAATGATATAAAACTATTCTAAATAGAGGTACCTTACCTTGTCAATGATCCCATATTCAACTGCCTCGCTCGGACTAAAATATTTTGGACGCCTTATGTCTTCTTCAATCTGCTCAGGCGATTTTCCTATATGCTTCGAGTAGAGTTTAACCTTTGCAAATCAAATATGAACGGTCTATAAGCATAGGTTCAACTGTTTGTCAAGGATATACATATTTATCATTTTCCAATGCAACTTCCAATGTGACCGAGTGTGACGGATGATTGCTCTTTCACACGCATGCAGGCATAAATACAGTTGGTCAAAAGCATACAACAATAAGCACACAAAAAAAGTGACATTATTTTCCAGTTTCTGCAACAAGAAAGCATGGGACTAAGCAGGGGGAAACAAAGACCCAAATGATTGTTCGGTTACCAACTCAGCCTTCACATTTTTAACTTCTTTTCTCATAAGTTCAACATCTGATGCTTGACCCTGAAATCTAGCAATTGGCTGCAAATTACACGGGCAATGGATATTAGTTTAAAAATAACACAAAGCAAGAAAACAAAATTATATTTTTGCAATACAAGGTTCGTAAGTGTGCCTTGGAGGATGGGGATTGATTAGAACCAAAGGCAGATTATCAATTCTCAAGAACTTAACATCAGAGAAAAACATGTAGTATAGCTAAAAAGAACCTGCTTAATCATGATTGTTGATGATGGCAAGGCAGAACGGTTGCCTTTCGCACCAGCAGCCAAAAGCAAGGCTGCTTCTCCCCAAGCATTTCCAACACACAGCGTGAAAATAGGTGGCTTGACATACCTTCATGCCCAGTTATTCATTAGATTACAATGAATACAAGAAAGTGAATTTACACACTTGACACTCCAATAGTTATGAAGCATATGGTCAACATCTCCAAATTACGTTTATTCCTTCATCATATATCTTCAAGTGTGCAAGATAACAAATGTCATTTTCCAAAAAATAAATGATTTTAATTGGAGATGAGATATTAATGACTTCATTGAAGGAAAGGGGAAAAAAAATTACATCACAAATCTGTCAAATGCCCATGAATATATAATCTAGTAAGCATGCTAGCTTTGCTCAATCTACACTAACAAGTAGAACTTGGTAACTCATAGCAAGTAGAAGACATAATCTTCCCTCTTTGCGCTATTTCAGAATTATAGTAAATGCACATAACTTTCTGCTTTCACAAAACTGATTCACCGATTTTGATATAATCTTATGGTTGGACCACATTTTCAAGATGCTACACAAAGATCAATCTTGCAGCGGCCTTTTATGCCTTTGACAAAAATGAGGTACAAGTATGGCAATAAGATTTATAACCTCATAACATCATAAATTGCAAAAGCTTCTGTCTCGTAGCCCAACTTCTCCCCACCCTGCAAAATTGTGAAAATTAAATAGAATGATGAATCAGTCATCCTGAAGTACGTTGGTCATTTCATTTTACAGAAGCTTCACATTAAAAGCTTACAAGAACAATTATTCATGAAATTTGCATGTTTCCTAGTGCAATGCACAGTAAAGGGGAAATGCCTTTACAAGCCAATTACGACTGCATTTTCTGAACTCAATATAAAATGAAAAATTAGAATGTACTTTTTAACGACAAATCAGTCCAAGGCACCGCCATCTAAATTACGTCTGCGTCAATAACATGTACAATTTGCAGATGATGTCTCAATGCAGATATTAAATGGGCTTAGATTAGCCCAAACACAAACTCTACTGAATCTTCCACAAAATCCAAGTTCGGGGTAATAACTTCAAGTGCATGCCAATAATGGATTGGGTTTTGATGAAACAATTCCCCACTTTAAACCTCAACCCTAGAAGAACGTTACATGGAAACCAAATAAACGAAGCAGATCAAGTAGGAAACATAGTATTTATAACTGATGCTCAGATGACATAGGTAAAGTATTCAGCAGAACATAGATTTAGAAAAGAAAGAGAAACACCGGCCGATTTGCCCCTACTAAATTGAAACTGGCAATATTGGTCTGTGTTAAAAATGATCATATTTATGTATCTATGCATATAATTTCTTTCGATTGAACAGAAGAAAATAAATTCTGAGGCTGTATAGTGTCAGTGTTACAATCATTCATGAGGAATGGAAGCAAAGCTGTACCAGTTCAGGCATAATGTTAGTCTTGACTACAAATCCTTAATTTGGAAAAAAATCGATTTCTATTCTTAAACTGCACAAGTTTCGAGCAATGATAGATAGCTAAGCCACTAGGATACAAATATATAAATGGTTTATAAATTCAGTCAAAATCAAACATTAATGTCAACCACATATTCATAACTACTCATTGTTATCCACACATTTCGTGAAATACACTATTATTCATCTTCATAAACCATGTGTGGATAACAATGATAGTGTGGATATTTGCCAAACGGAGGCTAAGTTATCCAGATATTGTATTCTTTTCCACCCAAAAAAAATGACACAGAAAATATCTTGTGAAGTAACAAGAGAAATACTTCATTAACAAAATTTGAAGCATCATGCTAGTAATAATTAGGTCTAACCTTGGTTGTACCAGTGGAATTTATGTAAAGATAAATTGGCTTTTCCTCATCTTCATACTGAAGGTACAGAAATTCTGCAAGTATCAGTTCAGTGACAGATGGCACCAGAGACATGCCCAAGTAGACAATACGATTTTTATACAAATAAGATGCTAAATCTGGAGGAGGTTGCTCCCAGGCACTTCCTCTTGAGAAAGGGATAACCTGTTAAGAGAATTGTACCCAACCAACATTCGAGATACTAATGAGAATGGTGGCAGCACAAATCATCATAAATATGTAGGATATACCGTTAATGATTGCAATAACAGTCAAGACGATTACCAAAGCAAGTAGTGGACAAAAAGAGCTAGAAGCATAGACACGGCGACATTGGCATCTTAAACCAGATAGCAAAGCACCATATAACAAAATTAAACAGGTCATATTCTCATGGGGCAGTTGGAGAAGAAAATGATTTATGGCTTAGAAAGTAGATACACAATATGATGACACAAAAAAAATGTTTTAAACAATGTGCAATATGCTTATCAATAATTTTACCCATAAAGGATGACTTGAGTTTGCTGATATTATTCTTTTGATAGATAAAATATAGATATGCTACTGTTTATGGAGTGTGATATGTTAAACAAGTAAACAAATCAAAATAGTGGACACAAACAGCAACTAGAAGCATAACTACTAATAATCGGTATCTTAAAGCAGATAGGAGATAATCATACTGAAAATTTTGACAAAAGCACTTCTCAGGGCTAGTTTGAGAAAGTTCTGTACGCCTTAGAAAGTAGATGTAAGATGATGGAAACAGAAAAGATCTGGTCAGTACATAGCAAGTATGACTGTACGAGACAAGAATGTCCCTTTCACCTTTTAAATATTGAACATTCCCTAGTCATGATGATATACATATGGAGTGTTTCTCAAAAGAAGAGTTGAAATATTACAAGTGATTCAACCCATTTGTCTGGTACTAGAAAAAATCATTATTCGCCAAAGGAGTAATGCCTAAGTTCATGACAAGTCTCACAAATGCTTATCCCTAAAGTACACTTCCTTGAGTTTGTGAACCACTTACACCTATCAATTTTTGCAACACTGCGTGCAAACGAGTCCCAAAAATTTTGGCAAACAAAATGCGACCATATTTAGAAACCTTAGCAAGCTCACTTTAATCTAGATTATCTCATACAATGGTATTAATGATGAGCAGATTTTATAATATTCTTAATATAATCATGTCAGTTACTTTTCTTGATAATATTGGATAATTAATATGTTTTCTTGGACTAGGTGAATAATTAATGGTGAGGAGACAAATTACAAAAAATTGAGTAAAGAAAGGGGAAGAAAGGAAATTATAAATGTTGCTAACAACAATGGGCTGCAGTTTAACAAGCAGAGCCCCAAACCTAGGCTCCTTCAATGTGTTAATTCATTTGTTTGGTCTTGGAAAAGAAAAAAAAGAAGGCTAAATTAAGGCAAAAGAAATGCCGCCTCATGTGCGAAGTAAGGGGTGCAACAGAGATGGCCACAACAGGAGTCGAAAACGAAGGGAAAAGGGGGTGACAGTGGCCTCAGGACTGGAAATCTTCAGCAAGAGATAAAAGACAACAGTAGAAGCTCTATTGGTTCATGACAGAGGTCCTCTCTATTATATAGCTTTAAATTCAATTATGTCATTCTAAATTTTTTGAACCAACTTAGAAGATGATACCCTGATCAATAAAATAGTTTCTTTTTATTGTAGCAATCCCCTTTGTGTGCTCTTCAATGTTTATAGTTCTTGCTTCACATGATAATTGAATTGAAATTTCTTTCATCATCAATATTAAGTAGTTGTTATAGCTAGGAATTTATTTAATTAATCTTCGGGTGATTCCTCCAGGAGCAATGCAACTTCCTTTTATTCTTAGCTTTCTTGTCATTGGATCGGACACATAGGACTTTTAGGTACTCTATATTAAGAGAAAAAGGATTTTATCATAGATTTATCTTTACTTAAGCTTACTTGTTAAACCTATGTAATATCAATAAGTAGATTTTGAGTTGTCACTTTAATTTGGGGAATTAATTGATAATTAGAGAATTGCTAACTTCATAAGTGGAGGATTCCAAAGCCTTGATAATTGTAATTTTTTAAGTTGTACTTTCAAATTGTTTACATCAATTTTCTACTATTTCTGCGTTCCAATTGTTTACATCAATTTTCTACTATTTCTGAGTTCAAATTTTTTTCCAACAATTCGATTATTCTAAACTAGGGCAATATCATAATTTGGGTGAGAGGACCTCATATGTGCATACATTTTCATTTTAACGCCTGAAGTACCACTTACTCAGCATTGTCCATAAGAATGGAGAACCATTAAAGCCTCCAAAAGCAGCCCTTTAATTTCCCAAATCTTCATGGATGTGAAGCATGTGAAGACCACTGTCTCCAAGTTAAGATTTGAACAATCTTTGTTATGTGTCTGATAAGTCCATTAGCTTTCCCAAGATCAACATTTTCTTTTCCCCAAATAAACCATCTGTGTGTGAAAATATTTCCTATTTTCTCAATATTTGCAAGAAAAGAACAGGGAAGTACTAAAGTACCTTGGTTTTCCCATCCCACAATGCAAGCCTACAGACGCACCATCACTACACGGTAGACAAAGTGCATTCTATATTGGCAGGTCTGAAGTCTAAAATTAAATAAATGTACTTCTCAAGATACTTTAATTAACAATGTTTAAAAAGGATAAATTAGGTACTGAGGAGTTTGATATCTGTGAAGCGAGGCATAAGCATTGAGTCGCTTTGAGGCATAAGCTTCGAGATAGAACAAAAAACAATTCAAAAGTAAAAAATCCATAATAAACTAAATAACAAAATTAAAAGTCAAACTTTCAAACAAACATACAATAGATCAAAAAAATAGAAAATAATACTTTCTTAAATTAGTAATCATGTAACACAATTATAATCTATTACAAATGTGGAGACAACTAAAAATTCTTATATCATGACTACTAATATAATCTTTTAAGGGAAATTAACATCATTTTCATCATCATTCCCTCCCATTTTCTTCCACGTAGGTAGAAAAATAAAATAAGACAACCCGTAAAACATCGTAGGTTGTAAAGAAATAACTCTAAGGCAATAATTAAATGTTTGAGAAATAAAAGGCAAACGGACGAACACCGTAGTTGGCTTGAGGCCTAAGGCCTCACAAATGGCATTTAAGTGATAGCCTCATGTGAGGCTGCATTGCCTCAAATAGTTTTTAAACATATATTAGTTAAGAAGGATGAAATGTTTTCATATCATTCATATGCAGTGAGGAATGCTTCCAAAGACCACAACTGAGCTCTTGGACAGGATCATCAGAATATTTGGAGGCTCCTTCTCAGGACTAGGAGAGGATTCATTTAGAAGCTTGCATGGAAGTGACAAATGAAAATTTTGGAGGCCTTGACTTCAGGATAACCAAAGTTGCAAAGAAGGTTGCAACGAGAAAACACCAACAGAAAATTACAAAGGACTTTAGACTCCCTGAGGAAGGAAAAAACACAGAGAATAATCAAAATGATAATTTGGTTAAAGCTGGATCCTCATTTGGAGGTATACTGGAAGATTGGGATAATATATGTGCTGGCACCAGCTGGATGATTTATGGTAAAATGCTTTGGTTAGATAATGGATAGAACTTGATCTGTACTATTGAGAAAATTGATTGAAGATCCAATTGCCAAACTTGAAATAAATGAATCACATTTCATAGTCAAGCATTGCAAGCTGGACTAAAATTTGAATTCTTGTGACTTTTAACCTACCACACCAAGCCATCTAATGTACGGCATCAAATCCGATCTCTTGCCCTTAACTCAACCACCACCGTCCCGAATGTTGATGATGACGGATGAATTCCTCCAAGGAGAATTAACTCAAAATAAACATACAATCTTCATCCATTATGAAGAACAGACACAGTAAGCAGCAATCATTTTCTTTGGCTGGCTTCTATGGATAGGATTACCACGAAAGGTAAACTCATCCCCATTAGTTTCAGTGACCTTTGCAACCTTTGCAATTCAACACGGGAAAAAATATTCCTGCTTTTTATGGACTGCCCAGCCGTGACTTTTGGTTGCAATTTAACCTAGTGATGTGCCTTTTTATGAGTGTCCAAAGCTCCTTGGATCCTTGCCTACGGTTGAAAATTAAGTGCATCACAAAAGTACTCTGTCTTTAGATCTGTTTCCTTTCTCCTTTTTCCATTTAAGCTGTTTGGAAAAATAGGAATCACATCAATTTTGGACTCTTCAGCTTAAAGACAACCTTGATACTTTTTTCCGCTTCTTAGATAGGGAATGAAGCAAACTTGAAACTTGAGATTATTTTTGTTCCAAGTCCTATTTCATACTGGAACCCAGTAAAGATAGGGACTCTACAAGTTATATATCGTTCGAGTGGCTAAAGGTAACACACACCAGCTGGGGTGGTGGTCTTATTTGAGATAGTGAGGATTAAGAGTTTTGCTGGATTTGTGGTAATGCAACCAACATTTTACCTAAGCAACAAGTATTGAGGGATGACTACTACCTAAAATCCTAAACATCAATTATCTTGAAGTTGATCTAGATTTTCAGCCAGCTATTTAACTTTTCGATGGGGAAATGCCATTAACCATCATCATTCTGCATTCATCATCACCATCATCAGAGACCAATGGGGAATCAAATGTGCAGCCAATCAATTCTACATAGTATTGAAGTTAATAATAGATGTGCTAGCAACAAGAGAGAATTGAACTTCATGATAGAACAGATGGTCAAGAATTAGCATAGGAAAAAAAAACTGGAATATGAACGAAGCAAATTATCTACATATATCTAATACCAATTTTACTACATTCATTTGCTATATATAAATCAAAATACTCCTTTAGTGATTTTTTGAACTACTTGTTCATTAATAAAATTAGAAATATTCCATATCAACAATATAATTAAATTAAAATCCATACTTAAATAAAAATCCCCAAATCTTGTTTTCAACTCTAAATAACATCAGCATATGTTGTACATACAACAATTCTACATTATTACCATGTTCCCAACAAAATTAAAAAAGAAAAATGCATAGCTCTCAAGCTCAACTCATAACAAAAACCCATTTATAAAAACCACGTGTAAGTGTAGCGAGAAGGAGTACCATGGTAACGACACTGCGTTTGCCGCGAGAATCAGATGAATAAGGATTGAGGGAGGCGGGTCGGATTTTAGGACCAGAAAAGTCGCCCAAGACGCTGCCTCCCACGAAAGGAGAAAGAAAACTGGGGGATAAAGAGGCTCTGACAGAAGACGGAGCAGATAGAATAGGTTTCGGATTCAGGCTTGGGGATGCCAACTTAATTCGAGTCGTTGGAAGCAAGTGGGAAGCCATTGTTGCTACTAACATAGCAAGAGTCTGAGCTCAATGTAGGGGGAGATAGCCTTCAGTGGAAGTGTTTGGATTAGAGAGGGTTTTTGGAAAATTTCTCATTTTAGTACCTGTTTGTCTACATTATTCAATAATTCATTTTTTTTCTCACTCATTTTCAACCAGACATTGAGATGGCAATTTAGACTGTTAAAATCGAAAATCGCGGTTAATTGAACCGATGGTGTAATGGGGTGGTTATGATTTTGATTTTAATGACCCGATCCAGGGTGGGCCAGTATGGTATTTAGCAACGATGTCCCGTTCCGAATTGATTACCCGTTAAAATAAATAAATGAGGAAATTACAGCCTAATATGTTTTTAAGATTTCATTTTCATAAATCCAAAATCGACTTTAATATTACATAAATCAGGTTTTAATTAATAATTTTTAAATTAATTTTTATTTAAATCAATCCCCACGCAATTTCAACCCTAATTACTCTCTCTCTCTCTCTCTCTCTCTCTCTCCTGCCAACCCATTCTCTCCTCCCTCTCTCTCTCTCTATACCCGCTGCCACCACTGGCACCATCTCGTCGGCTCCTAAGCTGACGATGAACAGGTGCGATGAGCATAGGAAGTAACCTGTTTATCAAATGTTGCGCACACCTACAATCTCATGGAGACTCTGGTAGATTTCGATTTACAGGACACTCACTTGGTGGTAGTTTATCGGTGCTTGTAAATCTCATGTTGCTGATAAGAGATGGATCACCCATTTCTTTGTTGCTTCCTGTTATAACTTTTGGTGCACCATCAATTATGTGTGGAGGAGATCGTCTCCAACGGAATCTTGGATTGCCACAAAATCATGTCCGAGCAGTGGGTTTGTTGGTGGATGTGGTGGGCGTGGTCTGTGCCGGCGTGATGGTAGGTCTGTGGGGGAGTAGTGGTTTTGTTGGTGGGCTTGGTGGTTCTTCTATTGCTGTTAGCGGTGGGTTTGTTAGCGACGGCTGTGGTGGATCTTGGTGTTGGCGGCACTACAGTGTGGTTTGGTTGATTAGATCTGATATGAGATCTGTATTTTGGTTTTGAATGTGGCGGATATAGTGGATTTGTGGTGGAGATGGTGGTGATTATGTTGGTGGTAGTGGTGGTTTTAGTGTTGTTGGGGGATTTTGGGTTGTTTGGCTGCAGCGGCGGTGGGTCTACCTACGGCGGCGAGGATGGTGGTGGTAGGGTCTCCAGGGTTGATTTGTGACCAAATATTGGTGGATGACCGGGATGGGGTGGGGTGTTTAGTGTATGTGATAGACATTTTGGTTCATTGTGACTCATTATTAACCTGTCACCTCAAACCATTGTGGTGCGTTTCTGTGGTGTTGGCGGATGAGACGATGATAGTGTTGTGTTGGTGATGGTCACAAATGATTTGTTGATTGTGACCAATAAATTTGTTGGTGTGTGACCATGAAGAATAATTTGTGACCAATAAATACTGTGTAACCTAAAAATTTATTAATTTGTGACCAATAAAAATAATCGGTAACCTATAATTTGATGTTTTGAGATCATAAAATAAGTTATGTAACTTATAAATTTTGTGATTTGTGATCGATAATCAAATTGTGACTTTTAAATTTTTAATTTGTGACCAATAAATAAATTGTGACCTATGAAAATTTTGAATTTTAACCTAAATTTTTTTGAATTGTGACCAAATCGCATAGATCTGTGATCTTAATATATTCGTCGAAATCGGAACAGTCGTCGGAATAAAATGGCAGCGAAACGGTCATTGGAATAGTCGTCGAAATCGGAGCGGTAGTCAAAATGATTGTCGAAACAGTCGCCGGAGAAGAGTTGTGAACGGAACGGTAGCCGGAATGTCCCCGGAGCGGTAGAAGTGGTGGAGGAGTTGTGACCGGAACGGTAGTCGGAATAGTCCCCGGAGCGGTAGGGGTGGTGGAGGTGGGGTGGGGTAATTATATTATATTAGAATTAAATATTTAATAATAAATTGATTTAATAATTCATTATTTCATAAATAAAAATTTTAAAAAAAAAAACCTGATTTTTAAAATTTAGAACTTATTTTTGTATTTTTTAAATAGTGCAAAGTAAATCCATGAGAAATGTATCGTTCCCTAAATAAATTAGCAATTGGGCTTTCCATTACTCTTTTCCAAAATTAATTGGACAATTTTGACAATTGGGCTTCCCCAAAACTTGGCCCAATTAACATTACTAGTAAATCCTTAACTCGGTAACCTAACTCTAACCCTACACGATAAAATTGAAAATTGGAAACCAAACTTACAAAACACTCGTCCACTCAACCAATGAACCAAATCAGACTCACTGGTGCTTTCCTACCTGTACCTCAGCTTCAAATTGTAGTAATCAGCAGCGAAGTCTACCATCATATGAGCACACTCCCTGATTTGTTCTCATCCATTGGCTTCAAACCATCTTTCTCGTGCAATTGAATAAAACTCAAATACATTATACTTGATTGCATTTTGTTTATAATATTATTTAAATATATGATGTGTGGTCCGAAAAATGTGATTTTTAGTCTGTTTTGCTTAGGGATGTCAACGAGTCGAACCGAGCTCGAGCCGAAAAAAAAAGTCTGGGCTCGGCTCGAGCTTTTTTGGACCGAGTTGTTTTTGGACCGAGCCGAGCCGAACAAAGTCCGGCCAAAAAAATAATACTCGGTCCGAACTTTAGACCCAAGCCAGCTCGTGTTTTTTGAATTTTTTTTTTTTTGAAATAAAATTCTTAAAAGCTGCCTGCAAAGGCAGCTTAATTTAAGCTGCCTGCGCAGGGCAGCTTTCCAAAAAAAAAAATTAGAATTTTTTTTTTTAAAATTGGTCAGCCCGGGCTTCGGCTCGGTGTAACCGAGTCAGCGAGCTTTTTTGCCACCGCTAGTTTTGTTTGCTAGTTTATGCGTTCTTCAATTTCTCTATGTTCATAAGAAATAGAGAGTCAAATTATTAATTTAGTTACATAATTAATGTGGATTTTTGATGATATTATTAATGAAATTCCAGAATTCAACATATATTTTAGGTTATATTGTTTGCGAGAGTTTGGTAATTTACCAATCCAACAGGGAAGAATTATTTTTTTATTTTTGCTTTCATTTTTCATATATCTGACAAACAATTTTTATTTTTATAGTTATTGTCATTTTAATTTCTCTATTTGGTAGGTACAAGGGATAATTTCTTTATCCATTTTTAATTGGTCAGAATAAAGAATTTTAATTTTCTATAAATGCATAATGATAAGTGTGTTTTTGTGCACTTATTTAATACATAGACAAGCTAAATATTGATTAAAATGAGTGAATTTCGACTTACAATTGTGTAGCATTTACTTTTGTAGGCAAAAATCACCCAAAAGAAAGAGAATAAGACAAAATAATGAAAAAAGGACAAATATATACAAATATGTGAAGTTTGGGACCAAGTTGCACAAGTGCCGAAAGTTGGAGGACATTGGGATGCAATTTATGAAGGGCAAAATTGAAAGAAAAGTCAAAATTGGAGGACCAAAATGTCACTTATCAAAGTTGAGGGACCAACTATGCAAATTATCTTGAGGACCTCATGTGCAAATTTTGATATCATCAAAAGTGTGCACTCGCGCACTTCATTTCTAGAATGGTGCGCACCCGCGCACCTGTGCGTTGAAAATTGCCGAAAATCAGAATTTGGAGTGCATTTTGGGCTTTTGTTTGTGCTCGATTTTTGGGGTATTTAAGGACCAAATCTTTAACTCAAACCCTAGTTTTAGTTTTCTAGTTTTGAAAGTTCTCATTTTCCAAAAGGGATTGGATTCAACAAAGAAGAGAAGAAGAAGAAGAAATAGATGGGCTTTTCTCCATTTTTTTTCTTTCTTCATTTTTTCTTTTCTTTTGTTTTTCTTTTCTTCTTTTTTCTCCTCTTTTCCTTTTCTTTTCCTTTCTTCTTTTGATTTACTTGTAAT
>CAIGRH010078334.1:0-10155 GCA_903798295.1 Fraxinus nigra
TTAAACTCAAGATACAAAATAATCTCAACTCAACAAAAAGTAAAACTTTCAGTTAAAAGATTGAACAAAAAGATTTTTCGATTGAAGCTCCCAGATGTTTAGTGACCCATTTAACATATATTCCTTATTGTGCATCCATATAAAATGGAATAAAGTTCTATTGCACTATGAAACCAAAAAGGCAACAAAGGTACAAGATCGTTCAATATTACAACAGAATAGTCTACCGAAGACTTATCTTTCAGTAACTCTAAAAATCGAAGGCTCATTTCACCAAGAATACTCAAAAGCTACCAAACCCTAAATTGAAGTTATAATAAATAGAAAGATCACTTAGAATCCTTCACACAAATCACTCAAATTTTAAGTATAACACTAAGATTACAAGATTTATAGCCTCAAATGAGGTTTTTGATAAATCACCAAAATGAAGAACCATAATCGGGGAGTTATTTTCTCTCTCAAAAATGAAAAACCAAATTGTAGAGTATTCAACCAAATGAGAAATGCAGCCGGGTTAAATGATAGAACCATCCAAAATAGCATCTAACAGCCATAAACATGCCAAGTGTCACTATCTCGTTAAACTCGTTTATTTAAAAGAGTTATCACTTGTAAAGTGTCACTAAATTTTGGGAGCAACCAAGGTTTGAGTCATCAACAATCTTCACTTTGCTACCAAGAAGCTGTTCTATGTGCAACCAAGAGCTTTCACCAACATTTTATGTTTCATTTACTCCAATGCACCTGTACAATCTGTTCAACGTATCACTCGATAACAACTGTAAACAATTCTGAAATTTGTTTAAAGGTATTATTTTTGTCTCCATATCTAAAGGATTAAATTGGGTAGCAACCTTTCCAATTTCCAATATTCCTTTTGAAATAATCTCTTATGAAATGATATTTAATGTCTATGTGTTTAGTCATATCATGAAACATGAGGTTTTTACTCAATTGTATAGCACTTTGGTTATCAGATAATATAATTGTATTTTCATCCTCAAAACCGAGTTCATTAAATAAACCACTAAACCAAATGCATTCTTTAAAAGCATCAGAAGCAACAATGTATTCTGCTTCAATTGAAGACAATGCCACAACCTTTTGAAGTTGAGATTTCCAATTGATTATTTTCTATTATTCCCAATTGATTACAGTACCACACAAAGTAAAAGCATATGATGGTGTTCATTTTCTATTATCTATACTCTAGCAAAATCAGAATCAGTATAACCTTTTAAAATTATCCCCTCTTTATTCATTTAAACACAAGTTCAAAATCATAAGTTCCTTTCAAATATTTTAAAAGTCATTTTAAAGCATTCCAGTGTTCTTTTCCATGGTTACTCATGAATCTACTAGATATGCTAATGCTATGAGTAATATCAGGTCTTGTAAATACTATTAAATACATAACAGATTCAATCTCATTTGCATAAAGAATTTTAGACATTCTAGCAAAATCTTCATCAGATTTAGGACAGAATTCAAACGAAAGTTTAAAATGGTTTGTAAAAGACAAAGCTACAGGTTTACAATTAAACATGTTGAACTGTTTCAAACTTTTAACCAAATAATCGTGTTGATTAAAAAATAACATGTCTTTATCTTTATTTCTTAAAATCTCAATGCCAAGGATATTTTTAGCAGAACCAAGATCCTTCATATCAAACTCAGATTTCATTTTTTGTTTGATATACTCAATTTCAGATTTAGCAGAACTAATAAGCAACATGTCATTCATATAAAGTACTAAGTATAAAGAATTTTTACCTCCTTTACCTTTACAGTAGAGACAAATATCATAGTTGTTTTTTTGAAAGCCAAGTTTCAAGGTAAAAATATCAAATCTTTTATACTAGTGTCTTGGAGTTTGTTTTAAATCATACAATGATTTCTTTAATAAACAAACAAAATTTTCAGAATCTTTTTTTTATAAAACCAACAAATTGTCTCATATAGATTTTTTCACGTAAATCACCATAGAGAAAAACAATTTTAACATTTAATTGATAAAGTTTGCATTTAAATTGAGCAACAAGAGCAAGAATGCGTCTAATGTAGTATACTTAACTACAGAGGAGAAAATCTCAATGTAATCTACACCTTTTTGTATAAATCATTTTGTAACAAGTCTAACTTTATATTTAACTTTCTTATTTCCCCTCTCCTTTATTTTATAGATCAATTTGCAATCAATAAATCTATAATCCTTAGGCTTTTCAACCAATTCTCAAGTTTTATTTTTAAAGAGTGAATACATTTCATCTTCCATAGCAGCTTTCCAATTTTTAGCATCTTTACAGTTGATAGCATCATCATAGGAGTTTGACTTGTTTTCAAATTTTTCTTGATAAGTAAACAATAAAACAAAAATATCACAATCAAACCTAGTAGGAGGCCTAATCCGCTTCTGCCCTTATCTCTTATGAGTTGATATTCATCGAGGGGAAGAGTTACAAGATCAGATTGGTCATTAAGTTCAGCATCTTGTTCATATTCAGTTTTAGTTAAAGTAACTTTTCATCTAGATCACATTCTTCAACTGCATGTGCACGAGTTTCTCCCTCAGTATGAGGGATCTCCACCTCAATTTGAACATATTTTTCAGTCAAGTTATTTTCCCTTCTAAACATGGTATAATAGATTCATTAAAAATGAAATCTCTTCTAACAATTACCTTATAACCTTTATCACTTTTAACCCATAATCTGCAGCATTTAATATTTTTACCATAACCCAAGAAAACACATTTATTTAAGTGATCTAGGTTCTAACTTACCAATGTTTTGATGAGCATATGCAGTACAACCAAACACTTTCATGTTAGAATAATCAACAAGATTTTTAGGCCAAACAGATTCACGAACATCAAGATTCAAGGCACTAGTAGGACTTTTATTAACAAGATATATAGCAGTTTTCACAGCTTCATCCCAAAATATTTTAGGTAAACCGGAACTCAAAAGCATGCATCTTATGTTATTTATTAAAGTTGTATTCATTCTTTTAGCTATGTCATTTTGTTGAGGTGTATAGTAGTGGTTCTATGTCTAAAAATGCCATGCTTTTTACAAAAAAAAAAAAATTGAATTCATAATTGCAAAACTCCAAACAATTATCAGTTCTTAAAAATTTTATTTTATGATCAGTTTGGTTTTCAATTTGTGTTTTCCAATCTTTGAAAGTAGAAAAAGTTAAATCTTTTGTTTTTAATGAGAAAACCCATATTTAAAAAAAAAAATCAATGATAAGAAAATAGTATCTAAAACCAGATAAAGTACTCATGGAAGTAGGACTCTATAGATTAGTATGTAAGCAATCAAGTATTTATTTGGATTTATGAATTCCAGGTATGAAAGGTAATTTAACTTGTTTTCCTATAATACATTGTTCACAAGAACCAATATCACCCAAATTTAAATTTTCTAAAACTCCTTTCTTTTGTAAAGGTTTCAAACTTTTCTTTCCAATATGACCAAGTCTTTCATGCCATAACTTTGCAAGTGTAAAATTTTTAGTTAAAGTAGTTGCAGTTAATCCAAGCAAGGGTTTTGCTTTAAGAAAATAGAGACCATATTTCTTAGGGTACTATCACCACCCCTAAGAATCTTAATGTGTCATTGGCTCAATTTTATGTCAAACTCTATGTTATCTAACATGTCTAGAGACACAATATTCCTCTCTAAATCTAGAACATATCTTGTTCCTTTCATAATAAGACATTTTCCAATAGTAGTTTTTATAGTTCCAAGCATATTTTTTTCTTTCGTATATGACAGTTGTTGTTTGAGAAAACAAAGGGAATTGTGGGATCAGTTGAAGAGCTTAGATACTGGAGAATATGGATGGCTAGTGGAATGCGACTTTAATACTATTTGGTCTAGTGCTGAGAAACTAGGTGGTTTGCCTTCCTCTTTTTCAGCCAGGCGAGAGTTTAATAATGATATTCATGAGACAGGATAAATGGATATTCCTTTTGATGGACCGGAACTATCATGGTGTAATGGATGCCAGGGCACTCGCCGTATATGGGCTCGCCTGGACTGTATTCTGGTGAATCAGAATTTAAAGAATCAATTTCCATCAGCCGTCTTTTCTTATTTAGAATGCACATCGTTGGATCACCGCTCGATGGTTTTGAGATTTAGGGACAAATTGAGCTTGTCGTGTTCTAGACAGTTTCAATTCCTAAGCATGTGGAGTTCTCATCAGGAATTTTTACCCCTGGTGAAAAAGAGCTGAGATATGAATATGTCTGGCTCTTCTATGGTCTGTCTTGGGCGTAAATTGTAGAACATGAAATCAGCTTTAACATCTTGGAGCCGCGATGTGTTTGGTAGGGTACAATAGGAGATAGAAAATTATAAAACTAGTTCGATTCATTTGGAAAATTCGTTGATGGAAAATTTTTCACTGGAGACTGAATATCCATTATTATAATGCCAAAATCAATTTGTAGTCTGGCTAGATAGAGAGAAAAATTTATGGAGGCAGAAGTCACGCATTAAATGTCTAAAAGAGGGAGATGGATACACCAAAATTTTCCATGTTTCAGTCAAAAATAAAAATAAGAGACAAATTATTGATCAAATGGTCCTTGATGACGACACTGAACTTAAGTCAGCTGATGAAATACATGAGGGGGCTGTACAGTTTTTTCAGGATGTGTTCTCGATTTCACCTTTTTCTTTGGATGATAATTACCTTGCACTCTTGACGCTAAGAATTACTGAGGAGGAGAATAGGATACTATGCAAACTACCTAGTTTAGAAGAGGTTAAAGTTGCTCTTTGGTCTATCCCCAAAGATAGCAGCCCCGGACATGATGGTTTTAGTGCAAGTTTTTTCATTTCTGCCTGGGATGTTGTCCAGTCCGATCTCCTTGCGGTGGCTACAGAATTTTTTGGGGGTTGCCCCCTAACTAGTACTTTGGGGGCAACTAAAATTGTTCTTATCCCTAAGGTGGAGTCTCCGAACAGTTTCGAGAAGTTTAGGCCTATTAGCCTATGCTCGGTAGTGTATAAAATCTTGTCCAAAATCATGGCAACTCGGATGGCTCCTCTGCTTGACAAATTAGTTTCTTGAGAACAATCAGCGTTTCTACAGGGTAAGAGTATTTTTATAACATTTCTATTGCTCAAGAGATGATGCATAGTTTTCATAAGAAGGTGAAGGGTGGAAACACTTTATTGAAGATGGATATGGCTAAAGCAAATGACAGAGTTAACTGGCGGTTCCTATTCAAGGTACGTAGAAGATTGGGGTTTTTCGACCAGTGGATGAACCTTATCTTTAATTGCATTTCCTCTTCATACTACTCAATCATGATTAATGGCAAGACAAGGGATTTTTTCAAGCCATCGAGAGGATTGTGCTAAGGAGATCCACTGTCACTGTATCTATTTATTATAGCACAAGAACTATTATCCAGAATGATCAATCAAGCTTATGCAACCAACCTAGTTCAGCCTTTCCACGCTGGGGGTATTATGATAAGTCATTTATTCGATGCCAACGACTTATTTTCGCCAATGGAAGGAAAAAATCAATTACCAAGCTGCTAGATACTTTAAAAGCATATGAATTGATGTCGGGTTAATCTGTGAGTCCTATGAAACCATCTATGTTTTTTCCAAACACACCTTGATTATTCGTAAAAGAAAACTATTGGCAGCCTCGAGTTTTAAAGCAGGAGCTCTACCCAATACCTATTTGGACGTCCCACTTCATACTGGAAGATTGTTGAAGAGTTTGTTTGAACCATTGTTAGAAGAAATTCAGAAGAAACTAGCTGGATGGAAAGGCCATCTACTCTCCTTTGGGGGTAAAATCACTTTGATCAAACATGTACTTTGTAGTATGCCAATCCATATCTTTTCGATCCTGAATCTGCCTAAAGGAATTCATAATAAGCTAAACCGTATTTTTTCATCGTTTCTCTGGAATGCAACTGACGGATCTAGAAAACGAAAATGGGTTTCTTGGAGGAAAATTTGCCACCCAATGGAGGAAGGAGATTTAGGCATTCTGGATTTTGGCAAAGTACAATGAGCATTATTTCTGAAATTTGCATGGAAATTGATGGTCGAAAATTCCTTTTGGACACAATTTTTTCATGCTAAATACATGAAGAACAAACCTGTTGCGTTGCTGAAATCTTCTCCTACGCACTCCCGATTTTGGAAGGGAGTGATCTCGGCACTACATATTGTGTTGCAAAATTGATTTTGCTAGGTTCGGGATGGTTCTTCAAACTTCTGGTATGACAACTGGACGGGGAATCAAAGTTTGACAGAGGCATGATGGGAAGTTAAGGAACCACAATTACATATTAAAGATCTATTGACGAATAATGGAATTTGGAATGGAAGGCGGCTTAGGGAGTTATTGGATGAAAGACAAGCAACGGCTATTGAAAGTGTGCCCATAAAACTATCTGGACAATTTGATCAATTCGTCTGTAAGCCCGGTAAGGATGGTTTCTCCTCCACAAAATCGGCTTGGGAATTCATCTTGGAGAGCTCTTCTAAATTGCTTGCCAATTGATGAGGTGGTAAAAAACATTGGGATCCCATTGGTCTCAAAATACGAATGTTGTGTCAATCTCTCGATAGAAACCATTGATCATGTACTCTGAAACGGAGATATCACAAAAAACGTTTGGTCTTATTTTGCAGCTCATTTCAATATATCCCTTCCATATCTTATAAATTGGAAAGGAATAATGAATTTATGGTGGAAAAAATTGTCTAGCTCTTCACAGGCAGGAATTCTTCGCGGCATCACACCACTTATTATCACTTGGGAATTATGGAAAATCAGATCTGAAGCTAGGATGGCGGGGCGCCCCATCTCTTGGCAGAAAATCGTTTGGCAGACCAAATCAGTTCTTTCCCAAGTTGCTGGACAGATTTCGAAGCTCAGTAAAATTACAGGCTGTGATATCTACTGCTTGCGTTCTTTGAACTGTCCCATTAATTGTCCTAAACAGAAAATGGTGTAGTTGATCAGTTGGAATAAACCAGTGGGAGAGTAGCTAAAGTTAAACGTGGATGGCGCATCAAGAGGAAATCCTGGTTCAGTGGGTGGAGGAGGAATTCTACGGGACAACAAATGCACATGCTCGATAGGTTTTTCTCGTCACTACGGTTCCTGTACAAATATGGTGGCTGAAACTCGTGCGCTTCTCGATGGTCTACGTATGTGCAGGGACCTCGGAGTTAGGAATATCATAGTAGAAACCGACTCCAAGATCGTGGTTCAATGGCTTCAAAAAGGCATATGCTCTTTATGGTGGCTTTGGGAGTTTTGGGATGAAATTTTAGAGCTGATCCGACTTCTTAATGTCCAAGTCCAGCATGTGTTCCGGGAGGCAAATATGGCGGATGATCTTCTTGCTAAAAATGGTAGTAATGATTCGTCTTTTAACCTGTCCTTCGGCGACGAGGCTCCAATACTTCTTAGAGGAATCTTGCATACAGATAGGTGGGAATTACCATATCTTAGAAGTTGAATTGTTTGATTTTTCATGTCTTTTTGTAATCTCGGCTTTCCTCCGCCTCAAGTGAGGGTTTATTATTAATAAATTTTCGGTAAAAAAAAAATTAAAAGATTAGTAAGCTTTAAAACAGTTTTTAAATTGGAGAGTAATCTTGAAGATCAAATTGTAACTCGAATAATGAAGTAACGACTAATGGTAAAATAAAATTTGCGAAGTCCTCTAATCTTGAATATCGTATATATTTTTAGTTAAGGCTAATCTTTTTGAGCCCCCCACCCCCACCCACACCCAAAATCTTCTTAATAACTGTCGTGAATATGATGATAAATCAGTTTACCTTGAATTCTGAAAAGCTTTGACATACCACTATGTTGAGATTGAATCAAAGTTGTACAAAGAAGTACTCGATTATATTTTAATTTTTACAATGGACACAGTCTTTATCTTGATAAATTCCAACTATCTTCGAAAGATTAGTCTCTGTTTCGTAGGAATTAAAATCAAAATCAACAATTAATTTTAATAACACATTTTATCAACTTTGATCACCTCCAAACACAGGCTTAATAAAAAACTAAATTTCGACGAGTACATTTATTGCACCCAATATAAATACGGAAAAAATTGTTAAGCAAGGATGGAAAAAGTACTCTTTAATATATAGGTAGCAGAAAAAAGAAAAGAAAAAGAAAAATTATCATGTTAGATTTTTTACCCCTAATCAAATATCTTTTTCAAATAAATAATCCGACGTAATTAATATTTGACCTGTTTATAGACAAACATATTTTATTGAGTCACGTTCTCTATCATAGCACCGCATTTTTTTTTAACGAAATACTCGATAATAATACACAAAAAATAAAAGGGACTCCTTCGATAAAATATTAGCTTTTGTCGTAAACATATATAAAAGGAAAAGGGCATCCACTTGCAATTTTTTTCTCGATACTCTTATCAAGAATGATTTAATTGGTGAGCTACAGCAAGATTAACTTGATTGAAATCTGTGTAATTCTATTATTTTAAAATAATTAACACATGACAGAAGGGAGATTATTGAGGATAAAGATATACACCAAACCATAGATGGCAGAAGGGATTTGTGAATGTTAAATGAGAAACATCTCACCTTATTTAAAATTATGAAGAAGAAGAATGGCCAGGATTTAACCACACATTTTATTAATTTTTATGAAAATTTACTAAAAATCTGATTTTAATTGTGATCAAACATAGGCAAACTTGTTGATAGATAAGACATATTTTTTATTAAGTTTATAGTACGTATAAACTGTACAAATTTTAAATTCTTTACGTAAAAAATGTAGATTTGACATTTAAAAAAAAAAAAAAATCGAGCCGGCCCGAGCCTCATTTTTTGGTCGGGCTTTGCTCGGCTCGGTTTGGGCTCAAAAAAGCTCGGTCCAAAAACATTGCGTCTTGTCAATATTGCCTTGAAGAAAATAAGACGGTCTAATATTTTTTTCTCGATTCATCTACAATCTTGTTATTTACACCTAAAATTACAGTTTGTTCTCTCGATAGGTCTGAGAATATGACTTTTCACCATTTTCAATATAAGCCTCTATTTGACATACATTCTTTTAAAACTTATTTTCAACTGCACATTTTTCAATAAAATAATATCTTCCATCACATATATAATTTTTCCTTACTTTTTAACAACATATTCTCCATCATATCACTATTTAAAATACATTCTTTCTTCACTAATATTCATCGAACACACCTTAAATCTCTTTCATTAAAGCAATAGTACAACCAATTTTATTATATTTAAATTCCTGTTTGGTTTGAATTAAAATCTCAATTCAAAATCAACATTTAATTTTAACTACACATTTCATGAGATGCACAACTTTTCAAACACATATTTCATCAACTTTTATCAAATTATACTAAAAAATTGATTTTAATCATGATTTTAATCTCTACCAATTTTACTAGAACTAGAAATTCTAGATTCTTAAGACACTAACATGACACTTGAGGAGAACTGTAGACAAAATTTGTATTTTGAACATGATGATCCTCTTTGTATACTACCATATTTCTTAACATAACTATCACATTATTTAACTAATTTTCGGTTCTTATGTACATTTGAATTGATAATTTGTAGACGTTAATATGACACTCATGAAGAACTAATGCTCCATAAAACGTCCAACTCTAAATTCTCTCTAAAAGGCGTGACCAAGCAACGCAATAACTTGTGACCCTCCAACCGCTAAGCAATATGACATGCAAGCACCTATTTTCCGAGGTAATCAGGTCATCTATAGTTGTCTCAACCACCTTTTATTCTTAGGTATTGGTGTAATGGGGATGACAACCTCCAAGGACACATAACTCCACCTAGACCTGCCACTTCTCCCTATCCTAGGCAATCAACGGGAACCTAACCCCTAGCCACGTTAAATGGGCATTTGGAGTTCGAGGAGGTTTTAGTTCAGAGCTTATGTCTTATGATAGCTTTAATCCGACACTTTGAACTATGTGAGATATAATTGATGTGATATTTTTGTAGGGGGAGTCAAATTCCCTTTTTCTCGCCTAGATAGTGTATGAGGTCACAAACACTTGAATTGTGAACCGTTGGAATGAGGTCACGTGTCAAGCAT
>CAIGRH010078345.1:0-20924 GCA_903798295.1 Fraxinus nigra
TAATACAAATAGTAACAGGTGTAACATTAGCTATGCATTATAATGCAAGTGTATTAGAAGCGTTTAATTCAGTTGAACACATAATGAGAGATGTAAATAATGGATGATTAATACGTTACTTACATTCTAATACTGCTTCAGCATTCTTCTTTTTAGTGTATCTACACATAGGAAGAGGTCTGTACTACGGATCATATAAAGCACCAAGAACTTTAACATGAACTATAGGTACAATAATCTTAGTATTAATGATGGCTACTGCTTTCTTGGGTTAATATAATAGCCCTAAATATATATAATGCACAGTTTTAAACCTCGTAAAGGCAAAGCCCTAAACATTATATGTATAGTCCCACTAGAAACTATGCTTAAATCGCAAGTTTTATCTGCGTAACTTTTGAAAGAAAACAGATAGGTTTATCCTCTATGTGGAATGACCTGACGAGGTTATTGAAAATAATGGTAATAACTATTATTTTTGGCAATATCAGTGAAAACGGTTAAAATCAAGAAGTAAAAGTTTTTGACAAGACCGTCGGTTATTCAAATGATCGCTACAGACTGGGTCACTGATGGGTAGCTGAAATGCTGCTTAATGTACAGTCGAAACTTTTAATAATAGTTTTACTATTTTTATTATTAATAGAATATACGAAGAGCTTAGCTCCAAAGTTATTCTAGCAAAGAGTTTTACCCTTTGTAAGTTTGTATGTATTACCTTATGGACAAATGTCTTTATGAGGTGCAACAGTTATAACTAATTTATTAAGTGCTATACCTTGAATAGGACAAGATATTGTTGAATTCGTTTGAGGAGGATTCAGTGTTAATAACGCAACATTAAATAGATTTTTCGCATTACATTTTGTATTACCTTTTGTATTAGCTGCATTAGCATTAATGCACTTAATAGCATTACACGATACTGCGGGGTCAGGTAACCCTTTAGGTATATCAGGTAACTATGATAGATTACCTTTTGCACCATACTTTATATTTAAAGATTTAATAACAATATTTTTATTTATAGTAGTATTATCAGTATTTGTATTCTTTATGCCAAATGTATTAGGTGATAGTGAAAACTATGTTATGGCAAACCCTATGCAAACACCTCCTGCTATAGTACCTGAATGATACTTATTACCATTCTATGCTATATTAAGAAGTATACCTAATAAATTATTAGGTGTTATAGCTATGTTTTCAGCTATATTAATATTATTAGTGATGCCTTACACAGATTTAAGTAGATACAGAGGTATACAATTCAGACCTTTAAGTAAAATAGCATTTTTTGCGTTTGTTGCTAACTTTTTAATATTAATGCAATTAGGTGCAAAACACGTTGAAAGTCCTTACATAGAATTCGGACAAATAAGTACAGTACTATACTTTGCTCATTTCTTAATTATAGTGCCGGCTATAAGTTTACTTGAAAATAGTTTAGTTGAGTTATATAGTAATCCTGATTACATTACAACTAATGCTAACAGTAACAATTACGACATCTCTGAATTAACAGTAAACACAAATTTACGTTAGTAAGTATAGAGTTTTCTATATAAACTTTACTTATTATCCAAAAAAGGTTTTACTATGTTTAATAAGGCTATATTAAAACATATTACCATCGTGATATAGTAAAAAAAACTTTTTTTTTGTATCCAGTGTTTAGCATTTTGATAGTTGGCTAAACTTTTCCTAAAATACTATAGGGGTTTGTATAGATTATTTGATAATTAAATACAACGGTTTCCCCTCAAAAAAAGGGTTAGTATTTTAATAGGTAGAAATTTTTCTTGTCAAGAAAAAAAATATCGGTTCGAATCCGATCTAACTCGATGTTATTTATTTTTTATCTGAACATATAAACTAGGAGGAAAAGATCTTTTCTCCCTTCAACGATTACGCGTTGAGTTTATAAGCAAGTTATATAAATATTATATAAACCCGGCTATAGGTATACTAGAGTCAAAATAACTTAATGTTTAACGCTAGCGTATGTAAATTGTATATTAAAAGGAAAAGTTGCCATAGGTAAGGCGAGATATTTGCTAAATATTGTGTTATACACCTAATGGTTCAAATCCATTCTTTTCCGCAGTTATTGCTAATACTAGGGGTATACCCAAAGCCAATAGCACGAGATTATATACATTTACTTTTAATGTTAATACTATAAGCAAATTCAACCCTGACGTGTGCTGAAACTACCTTTAGAGTATAAAGCCAAAAACAACCTAAAGAGTATAATTTAACGGTAAAATAAGAAGCTTCAAACTTCGATTTCTCAGTTCGAATCTGAGTGCTCTTGTAAAATAGTATATGGAATTATGATATTGCACGAAATGATTAACTTTACAATCTTTATTATAAGCTGTTAAGCCGTGGTTTATATAACCTAAACCTATAACTTAACAGTTTACTATACACTATCTTTTTTTGCTAACGGTGTTGCTACCGTAATAGCAAGCCTTAGATTCCTTAACTTAATTGGTAGAGTGTGCTTTTGATAAGAGTATTATCGACGTTCAAGTCGTCGAGGAATCAAAAATAAATATGTCGTTATCACTATAAAACAGACTTGTTGTGTTCATCGTGTTATTACTTGATTGCGTTATAAATTGCAAAACTTATCTTTTAGGGCAAGGGGAGAAAAGATTTTTCTATGTCTCCGATTCTAACAAGCCCTATATATGAAAATTAGCCATAAGTTAATAAGAGAATTGGCTGAGTGGTCTAAAGCGATAAGCTTGAAACTTATTTTAGTGAAAACTAACATCCGTTCGAATCGGATATTCTCTGCATGGTTATAATTAATTTATCATACTTATTATTTACAAGTGCTCTTACAATGAGAAAAGAAACTACTATATATTATTCTAGATTAGTAATATTAGCTTTATTATTATCATGTTTTATATGTTATAATAATCTATATGTTATAAATTTAGAAAAAGGAATCGGTTTATACGGTGGTATATTTAATGTAACCCCTATTACTCAAAGCTTCAATATATTTATATTATTAGTAAGTAGTATAATTTTGATCTATAACTCATTTTACCACAGAACTTTAATGACAAATGTTACATCTTGAGTACAAAACATTGTTTTAAGAAAAGGTAACTATAACGTTTTAAGTATTGGAGATAATAAAATGGAGATATATAGAATAATTGAATACCCCTTAATAATATTATTTATAATAAGTGGTGCATTATTTTTGATGAGTTCAGGTGATTTAATATCAATATTTATAAGTATTGAACTTCAAAGTTATGGTTTATATATATTAAGTACTTTACACAGAGACTCAGAGCAAGCTACTTGAGGTGGTTTAACTTATTTTTTATTAGGAGGATTAAGCTCATGTTTCATACTATTGGGTTCTGCTCTGTTATACATAAACTCAGGTACAACTTCTTTAGACGGTATATATATAATCAGTACAATTACTGATATAATACCTAATACTGAATCATGATATGGCTACATGTCTGAGGTATATATGTGAAAAGGTTTCGCTTATCCTGTTAATATTTTTGATTACTACTATATTAATATTTCACTTATTATTTTATCAGTAGGATTTTTATTTAAAGTTTCAGCTGCACCTTTCCACTTTTGAAGCCCTGATGTGTATGATGCTATACCTACTACTGTAACTACTTATGTAGCTATTATAGCAAAAATATCTATATTTATATTTTTACTTGAATTAGTATATTTTATTAATAAAGATGTTTATTACTTTTCATGAAAAAATTGTTTACTAATTAGTAGTTTATTTTCATTAATTATTGGTTCAGTATTAGGTCTTACACAATTTAGAATAAAAAGAGTGTTTGCATATAGTACTATAAGTCATGTAGGATTTATTTTACTAGCATTATGTGTAAATAATACAGAATCTATACAAGCATATATCTTCTATATTATTTCATATACAATCTCAAATTTAAATGCTTTTGTTATACTTGTTACAATAGGATATACAATGTATTTATATCTATTAAAAGAAGAACAATCTAAAGCTAATGTGGGGTCTAGACCTTTAAACGACTTGTCTTTAGAATCAACAACAAGTAATTCAAATATATTAACTACTACATCATCACAATATAATAGCTCTAACTTAAGTTATGCAAATAAAAAAACATTATTTGATGGTATGGCAGAGGTTACAAAGTTGTCAACAGATTTAGATAACAATAAGATCATGTCTTATTCTAAAACATTTAGCTCTCTAGTTGGAAAATCTTTTCAACCATTGAAAGATATTAATAACTCACCTATACAATTAGTTAATCAATTAAAAGGTTACTTCTATATAAATTCTTATTTAGCATTAAGTCTAGCCATTACTTTATTTTCATTTATAGGTATACCACCTTTAATAGGTTTTTTTGCTAAACAGATGGTGCTAAGTGCTGCTTTAGATAATGGATATGTATTTATAACATTAATAGGTATATTAACTAGTGTTATAGGTGCAGTTTATTATTTAAATATAGTAAAACAAATGTTTTTCTTTAGTAGCGATTACGTAATTAATCCTTTTATTAACACATATAACTTTTTTGGTACATTAAAAGGAGTATTATTCCCTATGTCAAAAGGAAAAGCTCAGTCATCAACTTTCATATTTAATGGTGATCATATAAAGATAAGTAGTGCATTAAGTTCTATAATATCTATAATGACACTATTATTATTACTTTTCATATTTATACCTAATGAGTCATTTAATTTAGCTAAAATATTAACTGTATTACTATTTAATTAATGACTAGTCAAACTTTCTTTTTTATATTTATACCTATACTTGCTGTTATATTGCTTGCTGTTAATTTTATATTTGCAACACATAATCCCTATGCAGAAAAGGATAGTGTTTTCGAGTGTGGATTTCATTCTTTTTTAGGTCAAAATAGAAGTGAATTCAATATTTCATTCTTTATATTTGCATTATTGTTTCTATTATTTGATTTAGAAATATTATTAGTGTATCCTTATATAGTAAGTAACTACAATAATGGTATATTCGGATTAATAATAATGTTAATTTTCATGCTAGTGTTAACTTTAGGTTTTGTTTTCGAAATCGGTAAAAAAGCACTTACAATAACTAGTAAACAAACATCTAAAGATTCTGGTCTTTTGCAAAAGACTAAATAAAAAAAAGTATCGTAATTCCAATTAAGTAAGTATAAAACACTACAATTCATTCATAAATGCTAATCTTAATAACATTTATAGAAAGATACAGTATTTTATGTTTAAAATTACCTAATTAATTACATATTAAGAGGATTTGCCTATAAGTTAATTATACATTGTATAATTAATTATACTTATTATAATTTTCGGAGCTTACTGTAACTAAAATATAGGTAAGCTACAATTAGGCTGTAATTATACAGCCTATCTACAGAACACCCTTTACTTATTACTAAGTTAAGTCTAATTAGAGTTTCATCTTTAAATATTGACATTGAATCGTACATATTTTTAATGCCACAACTAGTACCTTTTTATTTTGTAAACGAAGTAACATTTACTTTTTTAACACTTACAGTGTTAATATATGTTTTTAGTAAATATATATTACCTAGAGTTATAGTTTTATTTACAAGCCGTACTTTTATAAGTAAATTATAAGGGGAAACTTTTATATTACTTGTTCATTAGAGGCGGGGCATAGAAAAATCTTTTCTCACCTTGACCTCATATCTAAATAAACGATTAAGATAATCGTTTATTTATGGAAAACTTCGCTTTTGGGGTTAGTCTTAAACGCCAAAAGCGTATGGGCGAACTTTAAAGCATAAAAGTTTTCAAAAGCGTGAGAAAAATATTCTCTTTCGGCTACGCTAGATGCTAACTTTTCAACAACTAATACATACATAAAAAAAATATATGAATACATTCACTAATACTTCTATTGCCAGCCCATTAGATCAATTTGAAATACGTAATTACATAAGCTTGGACGCACCAATACTGTTTAACACATCAATATCATTAACTAACATAGGACTATATATTGTATTATCAGGTTTAATTATAGTTGGTTTCAATTTATTAACTACTAATAACGATAAAATTATGTGAAACCAATGATCACTTGTAAAAGAAACTATATATGCAACAGTACATAGTATAACTGTTAATCAAATAAATGATAAAAAAGGTCAAATATACTTTCCATTTATATATAGTTTATTTATTTTTATATTAGTTAATAACTTAGTTAGTATGGTTCCATATAGTTTTGCATCAACTAGTCATTTTATCTTAACTTTTAGTTTAAGTTTCACTATAGTTATAGGTGCAACTATATTAGGATTAGCCAAACATGGTTCAGAGTTTTTCTCATTATTTGTGCCAAGTGGTTGTCCTTTAGGTTTATTACCTTTATTAGTATTAATAGAATTTATATCATACTTATCTCGTAACGTCTCACTTGGACTGAGACTGGCAGCTAATGTTTTATCTGGACATATGCTGTTAAGTATTTTAAGTGGTTTCACATACAACATTATGTGCTCTGGTATAATTTTCTTCTTCTTAGGTCTTTTACCTTTAGCTTTTATAATAGCATTTTCAGGTTTAGAAATAGGTATTGCGTTTATACAAGCACAAGTTTTCGTAGTTTTATCATGTTCTTATATAAAGGATTGTTTAGATCTACATTAGGACTTGCCTCTAAACTACACTAATCGATATGTGTTAAACATTATCTAAACGCAAAGCGCTAGTTTAATAAAAAAAAAATTACTTTCATTGCTCATTATTTCTGTTGGAAAATATATATATGTGTTTAGGTCTGTAGAAAAAAATTAAAATATGTCAAATATTAATAGAAGTAATTTTCAAGGGCATCCATTTCATCTTGTTTCACCAAGTCCTTGACCAATATTAACATGTCTTTCATTATTAACTTTAACAACTACAGGTGTATCAACTATGCACGGTTTCGATCATGCAAGTAGTTTTTTACCTTTTGGTTTTGTTGCAGTTATAATGAGTATGTTTCTTTGATTTAGAGATGTAATATCTGAAGGAACTTATTTAGGTAACCATACTCTTGCTGTACAAAGAGGATTAAATATGGGAGTTGCATTATTTATAGTATCAGAAGCTTTATTTTTCTTAGCAATATTCTGAGCTTACTTTCATAGCGCTTTATCTCCAACTGTAGAATTAGGTGCACAATGACCACCTATGGGTATAGAAGCAATCAATGCTTTTGAATTACCATTATTAAATACAGTGTTATTACTTGCAAGTGGTGTTACTGTTACATACTCACACCATTCTTTAATACAAGGAAATAGAAATGCAGCACTATATGGAGAAATAGCTACTATAGTATTAGCTTTAGTATTCACTGCATTCCAAGGAGTTGAGTATTCAGTTTCTTCATTTACTCTATCAGATGGTGCATATGGTTCATGTTTTTACTTTGGTACTGGTTTCCACGGATTACACGTTATAATTGGTACTATATTTTTAGCAGTAGGATTCTGAAGAATACTGGCTTATCACTTAACTGAAAATCATCATTTAGGGTTCGAAGCTGGTATCTTATACTGACACTTTGTTGACGTAGTTTGATTATTTCTTTTTTTATCTGTTTATTATTGAGGTTCTTAATTAAAGTTTAAAAGTAATTTTTTTTTAATATAGTTATACATATTAAATGGAGAAAACTGTTTTCTTAAGTGTTTAGCTTTAAAGGAAGAAAATACCTTTTGACCTATAAAAAGTACAGCTTTTGCTTATGTGTTAATAAAAAGGTATAATTAAGTTTTTTATTATATAGGAAAGTCCGCTGACAATTAACTGAAAATTTAGGGTAAAAATCCTGGTGATGAGGGGAAAATAAAGATTATGACGAGGTAGAACCATAAAAGGAAACACTAGTTATTAATCTGTAATCTAACACCTTCAGTGTCATTTTTTTAGTATTAGACTATTACAGGAACTGGCTTAATATTAACCATAATACATAAATACTTATTTTTCTTGCTTCGCACCAAGGCGAAAGTAAGAAACAACCACTAAAAAAAAACTTTCAATGTTTGATTATTACGTAGGATTTCTCTATAACGCTTGTACTATAAAACTGATTAGTACAATAAAAAAAAGCGTTACTTGTTTACATTTTGTATAGTTTATATCGACTTATAATAAAAGCTTTTGCTTAATAAATACATTTAAAACATTAAAATATGATACAAGCAGCAAAAATAATAGGTACAGGTTTAGCAACTACAGGATTAATAGGTGCAGGTGTAGGAATAGGTGTAGTTTTCGGTGCTTTAATATTAGGTGTAGCAAGAAACCCTTCATTAAGAGGTCAATTATTCTCATACGCAATATTAGGATTTGCATTCTCTGAAGCGACAGGATTATTTGCTCTTATGATGGCTTTCCTATTATTATACGTTGCTTAATATAACATAGTAAACGTATACGGCAAAAACGATAAACTAATACTTAAAAATACAAATACTGTTGTATCTGTAATATAGTATTACTAAAAAAAAAAAAAAATTTAGCCTAATTAGGTATTTATTATATTTTTATTGTATATACAGGCTAGGGTTAACTTCAACAATAAAAATTGCGTTACGGGTCAGGGCCGGGTGGTTAGGCGCCTCATTTGGGTTGAGAAATAGTTATGTTCGAATCATAATGACCCGAGTTATTGGTTTACTTGATGCTAGGGCAAGACCAAAGCAAGAGTAAGGTAAATCGTTATCCTTTACTACCAAGGATAATAACATAGGGTTAGTCTTAATTTTTTTTTTTATAGAAACAAACTCTATATTTTTATAGCAATACTCTTAAGGCTAGCCCCTATAAAAATTAATGGTATATTTGGTATTTGATATGTATAATAAATTAAAACTATATTAAGGGCTTGCCCCTAAATAATATGGTTATAAGTATATAAAGAAATCATTATGGAGTCTGTGCTATGTATTATTTGGTTAAAATTTGAGCAATCATAAAACCAATGAAGAAATTCTGTATTTAAAACGAAGCAAAATGAAATATCATATTAGCTTTAGGAATAGAAATCAAACGAGATTAAAGCAACGACCAAAAGTCAAAGTTTTAAAAGTCATAACAAGTAAAACGAACAAAAATTTGTTTGAATATAGGGGAACCTTCCTCTAAGACTAAATATAATACGTAAGCGATAGAGAAAAAAGTACCGTGAGGGAATGATGAAAATAGTGATTTTATAAGCAGCTCAAGTAGATTTTAAGTAATTGATGAGAGCGTACCTTTTGCATAATGGGTCAGCAAGTTAACGTTAGACGCGAGAAGTGTAGGGCTCTGCCCTTAACACATTCGTAGATAAACCGATTATTAAATAATGAGTTAGTGTCTAATGTTAGACCCGAAACCTAGTGATCTTACCATGGTCAGGAGTTAAACATATGTATATTTATTGGGTTTTAATAGCACAAAATGTGTATATGTAAGTCCGAACGGGTTATCGTTGTATAGATATCCGATGAACTGTGGTAAGTTAGTGAAAGACAAATCTGACTAGGATAGCTGGTTTTCCGCGAAACCTATCTAAGTAGGTGATTCAAACAAAATCATAGCAGGTATAGAACTGTGATCTCAGGCAAAATAAAAATGTATCTTTTGTTATTAGAGCCAAAACTCTAAGCATTAGATATATAATTTTGCATACATCGGGGGGTCGTAAAGACTTTATCGGTGAGGATTTGCTCTCAGAAGGGCAATGATATTGAAACTAAATTTAAGGTTTCATAATTTTGAATAAACCGACATATAGCGCTAAGGTTGTATGTCTAAAGGGAAACAGCCCAGAACAAGTGTTTAAGGTTCCAAAATTATTGTTGAGTGAAATTAAGGAGGTTTTTATACAGATACTATCAGGAAATAGGCTTAGAAGCGGCCATTTTTTAAAGACCTCGTAACAGAGCACTGGTTAAATATTAAATATTAGGGGTCAAACCATAATAATTAAAGATAAAGGCACCGATAATATAACGGATCTAAACAATATACCGAAACCTTGTCGATATATATTTTAAGTTAGGTAGCATTGTAACGAATCAAAGTTCGTTATATAATTGCTTTTAAAACTCATGTATTGAGGGCGGAAACAAGTCTGCCTCTTGCCTTGGCATGAAAAACTCATTGTATGAGCCTATAAATTCTATATCGGGTAGCGGAACGTTGGGTAAGTTTATTTTCTATTAGTTTATTTTTAAACTATAGATGTGTACTCCAGGTGGGTAGACAGGATATCCCAAGTGATAATGCTGACATTAGTAACGAAAAAAAGGATTACCTTTTCGCCTAAAGCTTATGTGATAACTAAAGTAACGGCCTCTAAGTTTATTAACTTTACCTAAAGGACTAAACGATGAGCAAATTCTTGTTAAGAGTGGTAAACAATAGTAAGTAAATATAACTATTGTTCTGGAAAATCAATTAACGAATAACCGTAGCTAAAGCCTACCGCAAGTGAGCTAGTAGAGTATACGAAGGCGTTTGAGATAACAATCATCAAGGAACTCGGCAAATTGACACCGTAACTTCGGGATAAGGTGTACCAATTAATTAAATAATACTAAAAACTGCAATACAAAGAGTTATCTTTTATTGAAAGCATAGTGATTATTTTTAATTAGGAGACATAAAAAGGTGTTGTACGACTGTTTAATTAAAACAAAGCACTTTGCATAAGATGTTAAATCGAAGTATTGAGTGTGATGTCTGCCCAATGTTGGCAGGTTAACTAATATACTTAGCAGAATATAAAAAAAAGCTAGGTTCTGATGGATACCCCAATCAATGGCGGCCTTATCTATAAGGGTCCTAAGGTAGCGGAATACCCTGGCCGATAAATACGGTCTTGCATGAATGATTTAACGATACAACAGCTGTCTCGATGATTGACTCAGTGAAATTATAATAGCAGTGCAGATACTGCTTACCTCTAGTTAGACGAGAAGACCCTATGCAGCTTTACTATTACTAGTTATTGGATATGATGTAGTTGGTTTTAGCGTATAAGGAAGTCGGTTAGATTCAATTGAAACACCTTTACCGTGCTCATCATATAATGTGTTTGTAGACTCCCAAATATTGTGTAAATATAACATAGTATGTAAGAGTAGAATACACAGCAGCTAATCCATAAAGTTACCTTTAGTATTGTTGAATAAACAATACTAATGAGTAAGGGAAACAGTTGCTAGTAGATAGTTTATGCGGGGCACAGATCCCATAAAAAGTAACTGGGTATATCCAAAGTAAATTTAGTATTTTTGTTAAAAGAAATTGATCACAAAATCATTATTCTAGCAACTAAATATAAAAGTTAGATTTAATGGAGGGCTTTGCCTCACCATTTTAATCCCAATTTTTGTATTTTTTTATACATTAATTTGATATATTTTAAAAATAAGAATAGTATAAGGTTTTACCTTTGCTATCTATTTTTAACTTATCCATATACATATCTTTTAAGTTTGAGCTAAAATTTGATATTAAGTAAGATTTTAACTATGTGGAAAATAGTTGTAAGTAAATCTATAATGTTTATATAATAACCTATAATTTTATTTAATTGCCAAAACTAAGGCAATTAAATAAAATTTCTATGTATATTATATAAAGGTATAGGTTAAAGTTATTATATTCATAGTATTATACTATAATATAACGATTATTATATTTACTTTCAAAGTTTAATGGCTTAATCTTGCTATACTGTTTGACTTACAGGTCTATCAGTCGCGTAAGCGGGGCATATGATCACAAGATACATAAAGGAAAGGTCTTGGATTATAGAAAAAAGCTACGCTAGGGATAACAGGCTAATTGCGCCAGAGAGTACAAATTGAGTGCGCAGCTTGGCACCTCGATGTCGGCTTGACTTATCCACATGAATGCAGGAATCATGAAGGGTTCGACTGTTCGTCGATTAAAAAGTTACACGAGCTGGGTTAAATACGTCGTGAGACAGTATGGTTTCTATCTTCTAGAGGGATATAGAGTAAATTAAGATTAGACCCTTCGTACGAAAGGAGTTGGGGACGTTAACCTATGGTTNAAGCGGGGCATATGATCACAAGATACATAAAGGAAAGGTCTTGGATTATAGAAAAAAGCTACGCTAGGGATAACAGGCTAATTGCGCCAGAGAGTACAAATTGAGTGCGCAGCTTGGCACCTCGATGTCGGCTTGACTTATCCACATGAATGCAGGAATCATGAAGGGTTCGACTGTTCGTCGATTAAAAAGTTACACGAGCTGGGTTAAATACGTCGTGAGACAGTATGGTTTCTATCTTCTAGAGGGATATAGAGTAAATTAAGATTAGACCCTTCGTACGAAAGGAGTTGGGGACGTTAACCTATGGTTTACCTGTTGTCTACATTTGAAAAATTATTTTTAATTTTTCCCTCATTGTTTTATATATTTACTCTGTTGTAATGTAGGCATGGCAGGAAAGCTAAGTTGATAGCAGATAAATGCTGAATGCATATAAGCGTGAATATCTCCTTAGGATACTCTTAAATGAACGTAGCATATTACTACGAATTTTATGCTTAGGCATAATCTAGGCTTTAGCTTAAAGGACTTTGAGGTCTTAAGGCATAAAGTACTAATTTTTCTAAAAACTATTTTATATACTTATCGTTCCAATTAAAACAAAGGAAAAAAAACCTTTGTTCTTTTATTTATACTAGCCCTTTTAGCATAAAAGCAATGCGACCGTTTTGTAATCGGTGGAAATGAGTGCGATACTCATATTGGGCTTAAACATGATATAAAACTTCTCGTATGGTGTAAACAAAAAATAAATATTTTTATATTTATTACTTTTTTGTAATAGAGAATATTTTAGGTTGTTTAGAGCTTTGCATAATTTATTTTTTATATTGCCTCTCGGCACGAAAAAGTAAAAGCGGGTTGGTGTAGTAGTGGCACGGCTGACTCATGATCAGTAAGAATTGGTGCGATTCCTTTGCCCGCTCATCCTTGTTTCATTAGATATTTGTATCTATATAAACTATGTAATAATAACAAATTATATAGTCTAAATAAGGGTTTCTTATATACAGGGTGTTTTCATGTTTAATGTTAGGTAAATACCTATTAAAAAGGCTGTAGCTTAATTGGTAGAGCAAGCTGCTCATGATAGCTAAGGTGAGTGTTCAAGTCACTCTAGCCTTATATAAATATTTATTATTTACGGTGAAAACCAATAAAAAAAAAATCCGAATGCTGGAATTGGTAGACAGGGCGAGCTTAAGTTTCGCTGATTATTTATCGTAAACGTTCAAGTCGTTTTTCGGATAATTGTATATATTTTTCTATACAATATTTATTATTATTTTACTTAAAAATAACAACTCTAATAATTTTTTATATGTAAAGTTAGCTTTATATTTAAAGGCAAGCCCCAGAAATAAGCCCTAAAGACCCACTAGTCAAGTGGTTAAGACATAACTCTTTCAATGTTATATACCCGGGTTCGATCCCCGGGTGGGTTATTGAAGTTAACAATAATGTACTAAACGCAGGCTGATAAATCTTGCCCGCGCAAAAAAAATACATTAGGTGTTATTCAATAATAATTGTACACCTAATCTTGTTACTTTTATATAGGATTAGTATCTACATGGGGCCGGAGGCCTTAAAATTTAGTAAAACTTCATATAATAGGGGATATAGTTTAATTGGTAAAACTGCGATTTTGCGTATCGTTGATTTAGGATCGAGTCCTAATATCTCCAGCCGAAAAGCTACAAAACTAGATTTTTTGTTTCTTTTGTTATTAATATAACAACAATAATAAAATAACTATAGAGGCGGAGGCATAGAAAAATATTTTCTCACCTTGACCTATATTATTCTTTGTTTACCTTATGGTTTAATAATTACAAAAGCCCGAGAAGCTCAATTGGCTGAGCGGAGCTCTGAAGATGCTTAGGTTATAAGTTCGAATCTTATCTTGGGCAAATTATGGTAGACTCTGGCTACGTTATCTATCTTAGTGATTATATTTTACATAGAAAAAAACCTTTTTTTTCTCTTCTATATTAATATAATATATGACTCTGCTTTATGTTTCGTGTTATAGCGGTTAAGGGAAAAAGTGGAAATATATTTATTTTTTTTGCCTTTATAACCATATATATATTTTACACAATAGGTGTGCTGAAATTGGTAGCCAGGTTCCACTTAGGATGGAATGAAATTATACTCGTGCAAGTTCAAGTCTTGTTACCTATAAAATGTATTACACTGATGGAATAAATGTAACAAAAATAAAGGTTATTTATATATTATTTCTTTTAAATAATATACCTATGATGTATAAAAACAAATAAATATTCCGTAGACTAATCGGTAAGTCATAAATTTTTGGTATTTAACATTGAATGTTCGAATCATTCCGGAATAAACAATTTTAAAGGCCAAGGCCCCTATTTGTATTTCTTCATTATTATAGTAAATGGACAAAAAGAGTTTTTCACTCCAACAAAGGTGGGTATAGTTCAATAGGTAGAACCACTGTATGTGGCACAGTTTGTTTCCTGTTCGAGTCAGGATATTCACCCTACATTATATTACTTGAAGGCATATATTATTTCATGGTACAGGGCTTTTATTTAGATATAGTGTATTTAAACTTTTACTTTTATTATTTTTGCCTTTCTTACTCATGCCATGGCATGAGCAAAAAGTAATAGCACGAGAAAAAAGCCAAAGCTATAAAAATAGCCCGAGTAGTTCAATTGGTTAGAACGTTAATTTCATGCATTAATAATGAGAATTCGAGTTTCTCCTCTGGCTAAAAAAAATAGGGCTTGCAGAACTTTAAATAAAAAATAAAAGTAAAGGTCTAGACCTTAAAAACTTAAAAAGGAAATTAGCTCAATTGGTAGAGCGTCCGCTTTACACGCGGTAGGTTAGGTGTTCGAATCACCTATTTCTTATAATAACTATAAACCTTAGGTATTGTATATATATAGTATATAAAGAGAGTTAAAAGCTAATATTCCTTATTCTTGCCTTACATAGTAATAGCATAAAAAGGGGTGTAAACCTGCTAGTCATTATTTCTTGTATTATATATATATTTAAAGGAAATTAAATAATTTTTTAAATAAAATAAATATGTTACTTATATTATTACTATTAGTGCCTTTAATAGGTACAGTATTAGTATCTGCAGATACTAATAATATTTCACATACAGGTCCTAATGCAAGTGCAAAGCGTATTAAATTAATAGGTTTAAACACCAGTCTTGTTAATTTATTTTTATCTATTATAATCTTTCTCTTATTTAACTTTAGTAGTAACAATTATCAATTTGTACAAGAGTATCATAGTATAAATAGTATAGATTTCTACTTAGGAGTGGATGGTATATCGATTTATTTTGTATTACTAACAACGATTATAATGCCTATAGCTATATTGTCTAATTGAAAATCTATTAGAGAAAATGTAAAATCATTTATAATAATAATGTTATTACTTGAAACATTGTTACTTGCAGTGTTTTTAGTATTAGACATCTTATTATTTTATATTTTCTTTGAAAGTATATTACCTCCTTTATTTTTATTAATAGGTTTATTTGGATCTAGTAATAAAGTTAGAGCGAGTTTCTACTTATTTTTATATACGCTATTAGGTTCATTATTTTTATTATTATCAATACTAAGTATGTCATCTATTATGGGTACCAGTGATTTTAGTGCATTGTATAAAACCAACTTTAACTATGATACTCAAATATTTTTATTTATAGGTATTTTTATAGCATTTGCTGTTAAAACTCCTACTATATTTTTAAATAGTTGACTTTTAAAAGCTCATGTAGAATCACCACTAGGTGGTAGTATTATATTAGCAGGTATTGTTTTAAAACTTAGTTTATATGGTATTATAAGATTAATATTACCTATTTTACCTAAAGCTACTTACACTATAACTTCATTAGTATATGTTATAGGTGTTGTTACTATTTTATATGCAAGTTTTAGTACATTGAGAACTATTGACATTAAAGAACTTATAGCATATAGTTCAGTCTCACATGCTGCTGTATATCTGTTAGGTGTATTTAGTAATACAATTATAGGAATAGAAGGTGCAATAGTATTAGGATTAGCTCATGGTTTTGTATCATCTGGACTATTCGTATGTGCCGGTGGTGTATTATACGACAGATCAAGCACTAGACTAATTACATACTACAGAGGTATTACTCAAATAATGCCATTATTTTCTATATTATTTTTCATTCTTTGTTTAGGTAACTCAGGAACTCCATTAACTTTAAACTTTATTGGTGAATTTATGTGTTTGTATGGTACATTTGAACAATTACCTATTATGGGAGCTATTGCTTCTTCTTCAATAGTTTTTTCAGCCGCTTATACTATATATATGTTTAATAGAATAGCCTTTGGTGGTTCTTTTTCTAAATTCTTTATTGTAAATATATCTGATGTTAATAAAAGAGAATTTTATATATTATTTACTCTAGTTTTATTCACTGTAGTTTTAGGTATATACCCTGCACCTATTTTAGACGGTTTACACTATTCTGTGTCTTCTTTAATCTATGCAGTTGGAGCTTAAAAACGACCTTTATCCCCCCAGTACCAAAACTATTATATATATAATAAAATATAAGGTCTATACCTCTATATAGTAAAAAAAAAAGAGGGCTTAGCTTAACGGTAAAGCATGTGACTTTTAATCATTGTTATATGAGTTCAAATCTCATAGCTCTTATTTGACGTATTATTGCTATAAGTGTAATGTAAATATAACGGAACCAATATGTAGTAATTTGTACGTGATTACATTCTTAATTTATTTAGATTCTCTATTACCCCTTCCATACTTATCTTATTTAACCTTTTCTAGTTGCAAAGCTTCTAATATAATTAAAGTATAGCATATGAAGTTATATAAACAAACAAAAGGTTAAATACCACGCATATATGTGAAATTAATTTATTTATTCATAAACTCTAGTAAAACCACTAGATATACACTGTTTTAAATAAACTAACTTTTACAGCCAAGTATTATACTACGAATAAAAAATACAGTATATAAATACGTGTTTTATTACTATCTAATACATAAAAGCTAAACAAACAAACTCTTGCTTTTTCAGGAAGGTAAAAATAACTGTTCGCTTAGCTTCATTAATATCTCTTTAAGGCTAACCATTCATTTTTTCTTGCGCGGGCAAGATTTATCAGTCTGCGTTAAAATTATGAAGTGAGTTCGCCTCTAGACTTAGTAAGGTAAATTATTTTGCTTTACTAGTCATAATTGAAACATTTTTAAAACAAACCAAATACATATATATAAATATAACTAATAAATGAATAAAACAATGCAAAACATTAATCTAGCTCATACTACCTCTTCACCATTTCTTGCACAAGAGTTAAATAATAATTTATTACCTAGCTCTTCTAAAGTTGATTCAAGACATAGACCGGTTATGACGAAAGAGTGAACAAATGGTATATATAGTTTTAATAACAATTATGTTAAAAATATAGCTAGTGCGGATAACACGGTAAACAAAATAATTAAAAGTTTTTTTACTATAAATCCTTTATCTAACAACCCTAATGGAAAAAAAACTAAACTATTAAAGAGAAGATATAAAAGATTATCTCTAAATAGAATATTGGTAAGTAAACCTGAAATTAAACACGACAATAATGAAGTTTTAGTAACAGTATATTTATTTAATAAAAAGAAAATATCATTATTAAAAACTCTGCATATGCAAAGCAATGAAATGCATAACTTGGACCAAAAAACAAAAATTATTAGCTCACCTTATACTGGGTTCTCTAAAGGTTTACGTAAACACCGTAATAAAAAGATAAGAACAGCTAGAAGTAAACGTAACTTACGTAGTACGAGAAAACCAGTGTTTTTCTCTAAATTGCTAAGCACGAAATTTAAATCTATTAACAGTATATTTAATAAGTTAGCTCTTAAGACAAAGGTTAAATCTAGCGCTTTGCGTTGAAAAGGCTTAAAATTTTATAGCAGTAAATTTTATTATAGTAGGCGTAAATTACGTAGATTTAATTATAACAGATCTGTTATAAGTAAATTTATAAAAAATAAGTATACTCTAAAAAATAGATATATATTACCTTTAAAAAATAAAACAAACAATAAAAGGCGTTATTACCGTAAATTTGCTTTAGTTACAAGATTAAAAAGAAAATATATTAGTTACAAAAACTTGAATAATTTAACTAGAAATAAAATATATAAATTTATTAATACTATTAAGTACACGCTTTCGTTTAAAAACCATAGCAATATAGAAAAATTATTAAAAAGTTATTACGGTTTATCTAGTAAATATAGACTATTAAATAAAGACATGTCTTTAACGCCAGCACTTTGTGAGGCGCATGATATTAATTTTACACAGGTAAATAAAGGAATAAGTAAACCTAGATCTAAAAATTTAAAAACTCTTACAAGAAAAGTATATAAATTGAAATCATTATACAAGTTATTTTTATTGTCTGATAATCTTAATTATCTAGAAGATTCCTACAGTAATACACCTAGCTATTACACAAGTTTAATACTAAACTCGTACAAGCTATTGAATAAAACTAGATTAAATATTACTACTAAGAAACGTAATAAAGGCAAAGCCCTAAACTTAGGTAATAAATTAGAAAAGAGTACTTTAAATAATGTAAAATCTAGACTACTTAAAAAATTGTTATTAACACATAAAAACAATTCTTATATTAAACTAAAATCTATTGCACGTAACAATAAAAAGAAAGTAAGTTACCAACGTATAACAAAAATAAATAAAAACGTAGTATTAATTAATAAAATAAAAAGAATAGATAGATTTGCTGATAGATATAATAATATTTTGCTTAAATCTAGCTTTAACAACAAACTTTCTCATGCGGGCTTTGTCTCGGACTCGCCCCAACAAGAAATTGCAAGAAATTACATACAAAATTTAGCACTTTCTTTTAAATTCAGATATTTAAAAGACATACTACATAAAGAAATTATGTATTTATATTATATTAAATTATTATCTTATAATAACACTTTATTTAAAAGTTGATTTTTAACGCCTTTAAGAGATATAATATCTAAGATATATAATAAAAAGGTAGTGTTAAATTTAATAAATTTAAAATATATACATCTTAATAGTGACATTATGTTACAAGCCATAGCATTAAGATTAAGAAATATAAAGAAAAACAAATTAAACAAGGTATTGATAAAAGCTTTAGCTTTGGTAAAATTATCAAAAGTTAATGCCTACGCTCGTGATATCAACAGTCCTATTTATAATTATGTTGAACAACATTTTAATAAATTTAAAAGCCTAAACACAGTTATATTTAACGATATAACTAGTCAATATGACGTTAATAATAATATAACAACGTCAGGTATATCACCTACACGCAGCGCGCACGCTTATGTTCCTATTAGTACTAAGTGATTAAATGATGCCCAAACTAATACAATAAATCTAATTAAATATAAAACAGTTTTTGGGATAAAATTAGAAGCTTCAGGAAGGTTAACTAAACGTTCTACTGCATCTAGAGCTATTTTCAAATTTAGATACAAAGGAGGTTTAAAAAATAACCCTGTAATTAGTAGAGACACATCGTCTACTATTATAAAATCAAATCTAATATCGAATTTACAATATACAAAGGTTAGTTCTAAAACACGTAATGGTTCATTTGGACTTAAGAGTTGAATAAATAACAACTAGCGGCGAGGCAAAGCCCGATGTTAAATTAAACTATAAAGGACTTTAGCTTTTATATTAACCTAAATTTTCGTGTAAAAATATAGGAGTTAATAACTTCGATATAAAAACAATTAGTATAATATAATTTAGAGTATAAAGTTATATTATAATGAATTTAAATTAATTTTTTTTTGAGTTTGATGATGGCTCTGATTGAACGCTATTCAAGTGCTTGACACATGCTAATCGAACGACATAATATTATAGATGGTATATGCCATCTTTATATAATAATATGTAGTGGTGTACAGGTGAGTATGAATGAATTGCTACCTTAAAGTAAAGTGCAAATACTTTATAATTCAAATAAAAGATAGTATAACTATCGCTTTTTGATGCATTTATTCTCGAGTAGGTATTAGTTAAGGTAGATACTTAACTAGCTAATACTCGTAGTCGCAACTGAGAGGTTGACCGACCACATTGGGTCTGAAAAAACCCCAATACGTATAGTACAGCAGTGAGGAATATTGGTCAATAGCCTAACGGCTGAACCAGCAACTTGAAGGAATGATAATTCGACTATGTTGTTTAAAGTTCTAGATAGTAAACTGAAAATGACAAAATACTATCTATATGTCTTGGCTAAATCTCGTGCCAGCAGCCGCGGTAATACGAGTAAGACTAGTGTTAGTCATCTTTATTAGGTTTAAAGGGTACCTAGACGGTATTTAGACCACAGTAACATACTGTTCGGTACATTAATACTAGAGTTATAAGGAAAAGGTATATTTAGAGCTATCGGTGTAATTAAGAGATAGAATATTTTTAAACTGATAGAACTGTTGAGTGAAAACAACCCTTTATTAATAACTGACGTTGAGGGACGAAGGCTTGGGGCGCGAATAGGATTAGATACCCTAGTAGTCCAAGCAGACAATTATGAGTGTTATATTTTAGCTCAAGATAATATTAGTATATCGTGTAAATTAATATATCATTTAAAGTATAAATGAAAGTGTAAGCACTCCACCTTAAGAGTAAAGCGGCAACGCCGGAACTGAAATCATTAGACCGTTT
>CAIGRH010078361.1:0-14580 GCA_903798295.1 Fraxinus nigra
ATAAGTTTTTTCTGCACTTTACCATTATTTTATCCAACACATTGTTGCAACAAGGTTGATCAGCCGAACTATTTGATTTTTACTGTATTCCTGCAAATTTATTTATAAACAGAGCATTTAATATTTGATAATGTCGATTGTAGTGCAATGCATTTTCCTACCGGATGATCACGAGCCCAGTGGACATATTCGGTTTCCGGAAGGTAGTAGACCTGTTGGAAAAAGAGAATATCAGTTAGTAATATAATAAATATATGTGAAACTACCCCGAAAAGATAATATATTTTATTTCTGACCTTGATGAAAGTTTCGACCATCTGCAGTTTTGGTTTGACATCGATTGAGACAAAATATGCTTTAGGCCGTTAATTAAAACCTGAGAACGAGACACCTTGGTAAATAAAAATGGTCAAAAGCAATGTGGACAGTGGAACAGTTCGGCAGGAGTACAATGAAACCTGAAGATCCAGCGACATGAGAGCCCTTCCCTCATCAGTACATCTCCTCACCCTTGATAGACCCTCGTTCAGAGTTTCAGCAACATTTTCAAGTCCATATTCTAAGAGCAGGTCTTGAACCTGGGATTACAGGCGTGACTAGTAAGTCATTGATGCAGGTCAGCACAATATGATATTTTTCTGTATGTTAGTTTGCTTCAACATTCACTTCACTAGACAAATTCTTGAAAAAGTCCAAGCCAAAAATGTAAAATAGTTCTCAATATTTAACTGCATAAGATCCATTTCACAAGTGATGCTATATTTCCGTGGATTGTTGTCATTGCTAAGGATCAAATAGATACATTGACGAATTGAGTGTGAGTCAAATGATTTATGCAGCTGATCAACGTTGTAGGGAATAACACTTGGCCTCTGTTTGGCCCTCATTCCTTAAAATTAACTCATTTTCAACTATGATTTCATGGATCCACAACTTTTATCAACTTTTCAACCACACATTTCACCAACTTTTATCAAAATCTATTAAAAGTCTAATTTTTATCCAAACCAAACAGTGGCTTAGTTTGTTGTTGTAATAGTCATAAAGATAAAACCCAGATGATCAGCTATTGAATTTTAAAAATAAAATTTAAAAATAATTATAATGAGAAATGCATCTATTGAATCCAGGCAGGCAGTCTTTACAAGGCTTAAAGATGTAAAGACAATATCACCTTTGTTCTCAAAGGATAAGCTTTGCACAATTTAAGAAAATTCATATTGAAACATAGTAGGGAAGGTTACGTGAAATAGTCTCACATGGAACTTCGGTATAAGTTGAGTGACTGCCAGTGTTTTTTCACCCTATCATTCGCACATGGAACCAGTGCACCAGCAATGGTATAAATTTACTGTACAAAATGATTTTGTGATTAAATTATCTGAGGTCATCAATTTCAGACAGAAACTACCAATATTGAATTTACTGCCATTACCTCCTCTCGAATGCCTCCATGAGCAAGCCTTGTTTTGTAGTGCTTAAATTCTCCCAACAATAAATCAACATATCTATTGGCACAGAAATTACAGAAGTTATCACGTGTTGGAAAAACAGAGCATACCATAAAGTGACAAGGTGACCGGAGGGTGAAGCAGAATTCTGTTGCAAGACTTGATTATGATGCACTCTTTTTACAATCAGTCAAAAGGAGATCATGGTGACAGCATGAGGTTAGGACTCGGAATAAAGATGTCAAAATTTAATCTACTCTTGATATGCAAAGAGTTGGGTTGAAGACAAACAGTTTAAGCTTTTCAATGTAGTGACTCAAAATGTAGTCAAAGCAAGCAACAGTACTCAGTTAAAGTCTCAGCACCACCCATTTAATGAACTTGTGCACATATAAGGCTTTTGGGGGAAAAAAATAATTCTGGTAGCATATTGAAGACAATTAAAATATGTAAATCTGTTACATCTAACAGCTGAAGCTTTTATATGAGATAGTAGAACAACGTCAAATACCTTGCTTTGTTAATCACTTGAGAAGTGCAGCATATGCCACAATTGTAGTTTTAAATTTCTTTTTCTCTTCATATTTGAAATCATTAGATAAGCTAACCATATATTAACATTTTCAAGTTTCACTTTACACCCTCTCTCGCCTTCTTTTTTCTTTTTTTTTGCATGATCAATCACATCTTCTTCACTAAATATGCCCGATCACTAAGATATTGCTGCTACTTCTCAACTTCAAATATATTGGATTTCTTTTCCATTTTTGTCCCTTTTATGAACAAAAACTAATACTTCACCAATGCTTCAGTACAGTGTAATGGAACTCCGATCTGAAGTATAATGCATTACAAAAATCAAAGTTCCTTTTCACTGATAAATTATAGGAATCATCAGGTCAGCAGGAAGGTAACAGTTTTTTATATTAAGGATGATGCTAATTGTGTTAATTTTGGAGGGTTTGGGTTTGTAATCAGCAAAGAACAAAAGAAATGTACCCATTGTGCTCTAGCCCGAGAACTTTCACTTCCCATTTTGAATTGGTGATCCGGTAAACATATCTGCATAAATCTTCAAGTCAATACCATTACATATAGTTTCCTTTTGTTTCAGTTAAAAAGAAGTCATTTGTCTTAACATCTGGTTACTTTTGTCCCAATTTTCACCCCTTTCCTCATAATATAATATTTAAGAGAAGTTTGGGCAATTTCAGCTTGTGAATTTCTTCAGGAAATTCTTAGTCAACTGATAACACTTTCCATGAAGGAGATTGTCGCTCAATGAAACGTGTAATATTACCTTAGGTGTCATGAATGAGTAAAAAGTTAGTTGATAGAAAATTATGAGCAAATGAAATTCTCTCTTACTACAAATATGGATTGGAAGACAATGTAAAAAGGTTATATGTTATGGTACCATCTCTTGATAGGAAATTAAAAGTAAAACTCATAGTTGATTAACAAAATTCAGAAGCCATGTGAAAAATACAGAAATTAACAGTAAAGAACTTCATTTTAACAAATTTCATTCACCTGGCCAGCAATTAGCGTACGTCTGTCATTTTAACAATAAATGAGCTAAGTTATAACAGATTAATATTTTGTTGAATCTTACGCATTTATGTGGAGGAGTAGTCTAGCCGTTGTTCTATGAATATGCTCTGTAAGTTTAACTTAAAGCAACTAATAAGTACCAAATGTAACAATCATACCAACAATATGATAAGTTCCCGTGCAAGTGCAGTTTTCCAAAAGTAGAATTTAAACAGTGAAGCAGAAGAAAAGATGGATCATACTGGAATTGTATTAGCTGATTCTGTAATTGTACTACAAACGAGAATTTATGTAATGCATTAAAAATAAAGGTATTTGACATTCGAGAGGCGAATTTCTGCCTGCCTTCATAGTAATCATTTCCCCTATTTATATTTGGTTTCCCTTCCAAACTAATTCTGTAACTGTGCATGTGGCTGTTCTTCCACCAATTTCCTATACTGCCCTTGCTCATTTTTTTGCGCCTTTGGTATGTCACGTGGATTGCGGCGGGTCTATCATTACTTCCCCCATAAGACTCACCTTGTCCTCAAGGTGAAAGGAAGGGAACTGTTGCTTAATCATGTCATAAGACTTCCAAGTGGTGGCAGTCCCTTCCATTGTATTAAAACATCCAAGCCTCGAATATTGCTACCCAAGCCCGGTCGCACCCCAAGTAGTGCCTCCGCTTCGGCTAACATCTCTAACTCCTCACTCAATTGGCTTGGTACTTCTTTCACAACCTGCACTGCTCCCTCTTCCTTACGTAACTGGGATACATGGTGTTTCATGATGAATGTTACATGGCGGAGGAAGAATTAGCTTATGAGCAACTTGACCAATCCTCTGACCCACTACAAATGGACCATAAAACCGTGGTGCTAACTTCTCATTAGGTCGCGCGACTAAGGATTTGCGACGGTACGATCTAACCTTCAAATCAGTAAAACGACGGTTATCGAAATGTTTCTTGTTGTCAGTCACGATGGTGATATCCTGAATCTGCATATGATGGAATTCCAAATAAAATCCGTGGTCCTCTGCTCAATTATTTTGGCCAGAGGCTCGGCTTCTGCCCATTTTGTGAAATAGTCCACAACTACAATTGCGAACTTTGTTCTTCCTTTCCCAGTTGGCATGGGACCAATCAAGTCAACCCCCCATTTGGAAAAGGGCCAAGAAGCCTTCACATAATTCAGCTCGCCTGGGGGGAGTTTGATATTGGGAGCGAATCGTTGGCATTTATCACATTTTCTAGCAAATTCCAAAGCAACCTTCTTCATAGTAGGCCAAAAATATCCTTGTCGTAGAATTTTGTGGGCTAGGGATTGTCCACCAGCGTCAGCGCGATTCCCACATACTCCTTCGTGAACTTCTTGTAGGGTACTCATCGCCTCCTCCTTATTTAAACAATTCAACAAAGGTAAGGAGTATCCTCGCTTATAAAGAACATCATCTATTACTGTATACCTCGCTGATCTCATTCAAAGTCTTCTTGCTTCAACGGATATCTATATATTTCGTCAGTGATTTTCAATCATTATGCTTCATTCTATCTAGATAAACTATATAAATTTCTTGTACAAGCGAAACAATGGTCATACTAACTTCAATAACTGACTTCAGAGGCAAACAACTGAACCGACCTCAAGTTGAGACCTATTTTTCTTCTACAATAATCCGAAATTAAATGACCTCGGAGGTCGGACATCAACAATACTGAAGAAAACATAATTTAGGAAACAAAGAGAATAATTTAAAGTTCATAATAGATTATTTTCATTGGTGAAATAATCTTAATAAATTTAATTTGCCAATACATTTTCATAGTTAAATAAATAAATACTACCTCTAAAAGTTCTCTCATAATCACGGTTAAAAATTAAATTAAAAATGAATTTTTAAGTAGTTTTAAAATATATTGCCAGCCCCAAGATATTATCTGAAAATGCAAAACATTGACAGAAATTTCCAAGGCTGTGAAGACGAAAATCCTGTTTCAAAAATGACTGTGCATTGAGTTAACGGTGGATAAATTTAGGAAATGTACAAACATTCCATGAAGGTACGGGCATTTATTAAATTACGTTTTTATTAAAATGTGCATTTTTTATTCATATAGTTTAATTGTGTCCTAGTTTTTTTTATATTATTATCTCAGGAGAAAGATTGTGTGTGTTTTTATTTAAAAAAGAAGGTATAACCCTATATTGCACACACAGGATGGAGATTATGTGATTTCTACTTCCATTTACCAGCTCTACATGCCATCCAATCCATAATTTCAACAACCTGTTCATCTTGAGCACGCAACCATTAAAGAATAAGTTGGAAGTTTATTTCATGGTTGCTTCTTATACACCAAACACGAGGCCAAATACAAGTTCATGTGTCCAATCGACGAGAGCAAACAAAAGTCACGGTTCCTAAGATAAAACAATGGTGCAATGGACTGGATCGAACTAAACGGTCCATCGTTATCAGACTCGACCCGAACAATGTAGTAGGTCGATGGGTTAATAGTTCAACCCGCGGGTCATTGCATAAAAACCTATAAAAAAAATATAAAAGTATTAATTATTTTTTAGGGGCAAAATTAAAAATTTTAATTTATTTTTCACTAATTATTTATGTCTATAAAATAAAGTAAAATGATGGATCAATTTTTTTTTTTTATATAAAAGTTAAATAATTCATTACTTAGATATAAGTTATTGCACATAGGTAACACTAAAGTACTTTGTATTCAAGTGTTGATGAACCCTTTTTTTTTTTTTTAAAGGTCCAAGGTTCAATTCCATTTGACCCAAAAAATTTGTAGAAGGATTTCAAAATCCAATAAAACCGGGCAATTAGGTCGGGTAAAACATCGGTTAACTCGGTTAAAGCCCGATTTTGACCGAATCAAATGTATTTCTATCAATTTAATCTACCTGACCCAGTCAAGGGTCTGTGCCGCTGATTTTCCGGCCTGACCGACCTGGTCAGGCCGATTTTTATAACCATGGTTAGGTTTAGCCTTAATGCTCTTTACTTAGCCCCTATTTGGTGGGGATTGAAATTAAATTTTTAATAGATTTTGATGAAAATTAATGAAATATGTGGTTAAAAAGTCATGGATCATATGTGTTAGCCTTATAATATTATGCAATTATTGCATAATATTTAGTTTCCTTTTTTTTATATAGATTTCCTTTTTTGCTTACTTTTCTTGTAATATATAAACTTGTGTATTTCAATAAAAAAAACAAAATTCTTTTGACGGCTCAATACATTATTGACTCTCTCTCTCTCTCTCTCTCTCTGAATTGATTCATTATATTGGTTCAAGATAGCTCATGTTGTTAACATGATATCAAAGCTCAAAGTTGAGTGAAAATTGTGAAATTTCTGATTGTAATACGCTGGAAATCCAAGCAGAAACCAGACAGAAAAGAAAACTATGTAAAACCATACTCAACCGTAACTAAAAATCACGATTCCGATTGAACCAGAGATCGGTTGAGAAAACTGAGACCAGATTCTTTTTCACCAGGTCGAAGAGCATCTTCCGATTAGCGACGTGTCACCGGATGGCGGCACGTGGCTACAGTGCGTTTTTCAAGGTGCTTCCAAAAGACAGTTTGTTTCTTGGTAAATTTCTGATCTTTTGGTAGTATTATTTTGGTTATACATGTACTGTGCTGCATATTCCAATTGTAGTTTGTGGTGGTACGTTGGTTGTCGTTGGTTTTCCTTAGAATTGGCTGATTTCGTAGATTCATAGTTGATTATTTGTTGACTTTATGATGACAATTGAAATAGATGATTCACTTCAATTCATTAGTGCCGGATAAAATGGTAAAAATTACTCATATTGGAGTACCGTGATGAGAAATTTTCTAAAAGGAAAATGATTGTGGGACTATGTTAATGGAACTTTTGTAAAACCCAAGACCACTGTTGAGAGGTTGGACAATTAGGAATCAAACAATGCAAAAATTCTTAATTGGATTCATAATTCTATGGAGCAATCCATTGGTACACAGTCGGCGAAGTTTGAAACATGAATGAAAGTTTGGGATCATTTTCAGAAGTTATACACTAAGTCTGATTTTACAAAGCGGTATCAGTTGGAGATTGATATACGGGTTTTACAACATAAGAATATAAGTATTCTTGAGGTTTACACTGCTATGAATTCAACTTGGGATGAGTTGGTTCTTACGGAATCATCGAGTGAAAGCATGTGAGGAATATATTACTTTTAGATATGAGCAGCGAGTAGTTCAATTTTTTATGGCACTTCGTAATGATCTTGAGGGACTTAGAGGCTCTATATTGCATCGCACTCCACTTCCCTTTGTTGATTTGATGATTAGTGAACTTGTAGCTGAGGAAACACATTTGAAATCTCTTGCATGAGAAGTATCTCTTCCTCCTCTAGCACCTTAGTGTTGGTTGTACTATCTCAACCGTCTACACGGAATCATAACAAAGGTTATGTAAGAGTTGCTAGTGATAGTGTAACTTTTGCAAACAAAATGGACATTGGAAGTCTCAAGATCTTAAACTATCGAAGAAGCAACAGCCACAACTACATCAACGATCTTATCATCCCAATGCTAGCATAGATGCCACCATGCCACCTAGTGACTTGTCTGTACTTGGAGCACGACTTTCCTCCGATCCCATGTTGACTGATTTAGCAGAACATTTTCAGAAGTTCTTAGCCACGCAGCCACATGCTATGTCAGCCTCTACTCATATAGGTTTGTCATCTCAGAGTCATTCGGGTATTTCTTCCTCGTGGATCTTTGACTTTTAATAACTTGCGTCCTTCTAACTCGTCTATGTCTGTTATGACCGCTGATGGCACGCCATTGCCTTTAGCAGGTATTGGTTCTATTAACACACATAATTTATCGCTTTCGGATGTCTATTGTGTTCCAGTTCTTCTTTGAATCTTATTTTGGTCAATTGTGTGATTCTGGATACTTAGTTCAGTTTTCTTCTACTGCTTGTCATGTGCATGATCCTCGATTTCAGAAGCTGATTGGGATAGACCATAGACAAATGGGGTTATATGTTCTAGACAATCTGAGACCACCACACGTTGCAACGTCTGATGTTAACTTGTCATCTTTCTATTTGAATTCTTCATCTTCTAGTTTTATTTATGACATTCTCGTCTTGGACATGTTTCTGCTAGTCATTTAAAAAATTTAGTTTCCAATGGTCAATTAGGAGATTTGCAAACTCGTGACATTTCTGATTTAGTGGTTGCAAATTAGCAAAATTTTCTACTTTATCTTTTTCTCGAAGTGTTTCTCATTCTGTTGCACCATTTGATCTTGTTCACTCTGATGTATGGGACCTACTCCCATCACTACAAAAGGAGGGATTAGATATTATGTATCTTTTATTGAAGATTATAGTTGTTATTGCTGGGTTTGTCTTATGAAACGACGATCTGACTTTCTTTCTATTTGTCGTTCTTTTTAGAGTACTTATTAAAACTCAACATTCTAATGTAATTAAGTGCTTTAGATGTGACTGGGTGGAAAGTATACTTCGACTGATTTCTCTGAATCTCTTGCTCTTGACGGCATAATTCATCAAACCTCGTGTACTAATACCCCACAACAAAATGGTGTTACCGAACGAAAGTATAGGCATATTATAGAAACTTCTTGTTCCCTTCTTTTATCTACCAAAGTTCCTAGTGAATTCTAGGGAGAGTGTAGTTCTCAGTGCCGATTCTTTAATTAATAAGTTTCCATCTTCCCACACTTCAAGTTTATCACCCTTTGAAACATTGTTTGGACATCCTCCTGGTTACTCCTCATTAAGAGTATGTACTTGTTTTGTTCTTCATCGTGAAGTCTAATATAGTAAGTTGACATCTTGCTTTGCTATCTGTGTTTTTTTGGGTTATGGGCAGAGACAAGATGGTTATCGTTGCTTTGATCATGTTAATAAAAAATTACATGTTTCTCGTCATGTTGTGTTTCTTGATCACATTCCATTCTTTTATATCTCTAATAATACTCATGACGTGACTAAAATTGATCTCATTCGTATTGATCCATTTTTTGATAATTTTGACAGACCGTCTTCCCTTCCCATACCCCATGTACTGTTGATTCTTCATTTCCTACAGGTACACGTGCGCTAGATCATGATTTACCTCCTCCTTCTATGGCCTCCCAAGCACCGTCTGAGATCGTTGATCCAGCTTCCACCCCCTCCATTCCTCGATATCCTCAACGTATTCGTAAGTCCACTCAATTATTTGATTTTGCTTATTCTTGTTATTCTAAGTTCTTTTGTTGTTTTCTAACCTCCATTCACAAGCTATTTGAACCCTCTTCCTATAAAGAAGTTATTTTGAATCCTCTTTGGCAACAGGCTATAGATGATGAACTCTCTACTCTACATAAGACTGACACTTGAGACCTGGTTGCATTGCCTTCAAGTAAACATGCTATTGGTTATCATTGGGTTTATAAGATTAAAATCAAATCTGATAGTTCAATTGAACATTACAAGGCTAGATTGGTTACTAAGGGTTTTAATCAGCAGTATGGTCTGGATTATGATGAGACTTTTGCTCCTGTTGTCAAGATGACCACTGTTCATGTACTTATTGCAATTGCATTTGTTCGTCAGTGGAGTCTCTCTCAGTCGGATGTCAAAAATGCATTTTTGAATTGGAATCTTCAAGATACAACACGTGGCTCCTCATCTTGGTCTTTCTCACTCTCATGGATATGTTTGCAAGCTCAAGAACACTTTATGGCATCAAACAAACATCTCATACCTGGTTTGCGAAATTCTCTACCATTGATATCTCTCTTGGTTGGTTTTACATCCAGTCATCATGACTCTACCCTATTCTTTAGATGCACTTCGGCTGGTCGTATTCTACTTTTGTTGTATGTTGACGATAATCGTTTTGAAATGAAGGACTTAGGTGCATTATCTTATTTTTTTAGGGATCGAGGTTGCTTCTTCTCCTAGAGGTTACCTTCTCTCAGCTTAAGTATACTATGGATGTTATTGAGCGTGCTCGACTTACTAATGCTAAAACTGTCGATACTCCTCTTGAGTCCAACGCTGGATATTCACTCTCTGACGGTATACCCTTGACTGGTCCCATTTTGTATCAAACCATTGTTAGATGTCTGGTTTATCTTACCATCACACGTCCCGATATTGGTTATGATGTTCACATTGTTAGTCAATTTGTTTCAGCTCCTACTACAGTTCATTGGGTAGCTATTGTTCGTATTTTGTGTTATCTTCGTGGTACTTGCTTTAAAAGTCTTTTATTTCCATCGACCTCCTCTTTAGTACTTCGTGCCTACTCTAATGGTGATTGGGCCGTAATCCCATCGATCACAAGTTCATTACTGATTTTTTAATATTTTTTGGTGATTCTCTTATCTCTTGAATAAGTAAGAAACACATTTTTTTTTCTCGTTTCTCTACTGAAGTAAATATCATGCTATAGCATCCACTACCACTGAAATTGTATGATTGCGTTGGTTATTTACGGACATAGGTGTCTCTTCTTCCTCTCAAACCCCTATGTATTGTGACAATAAAAGTTCTATTCAGATTTCTCACAACTATGCGTTACATGAGCATACAAAACATATTGAGATTGACTATCATGTAATTCGTCATCATCTGCAGACTGACGCCACTTCTCTACATTTTGTTCTTCATCAGTACAGTTTGCTGACTTCTTCACAAAATCTCATCTAATTCATCGTTTTCGTTTCTTGCTTAACAAACTCTCGTTACTTTTTGCTATAACATCGTGAGTTTGATAGGAATGTTAGCCTTATAATATTATGCAATTATTGCTTAATTTCCTTCTTTTATATAGGTTTCCTTTTTGCTTGATTTTCTTGTAATATATAAACTTGTGTATTTCATTAAAAAAATCTAATTCTTTTGATGACTTCATACATTATTGATTTTTCCTCTCTTTCTTCTTCTCCTCTCTTTTTTTCTTGATTCACTACATTGGTTCAAAATAACTCATGTTGTTAACGCCATGAACCATGTGATTCAAATTAATTATTAGACTTTGACTTAGATTAAAAGGATTTTAATCTCTACCAAATGACACATAATTACATCTACATTGCCAAGTCCAACAAGTCAAGCACGCGATAAGAGACATCTTTACATCACAAAGTATTCGGAAAAGCGAAGTAATAATTTCATTTCAGCCATCAAACTTGCCGCACTTGCTAGAAGTCATAAATTAAGCCAAAAGCTATAACAAAGGAGACAAGGAGAACCAACAGTATTTTAGCCATGCTCATCAACCAAAAACTAGCGAAGGCTAACAATTCAGCACGAACAAAATGACATTTATCGTTCAGCAATAAAACATGACATCTTTCACGTTATCTTTAATGACAGGCAGTGGGCGGACCTCCACATTTTGCTCCCTTGTGGTATTACCACCTGAGGATCCGGTCTCCGAAGTGTCACCGCCCTCAATGTAATAGCGAGCACGGAATGCAGCTAAATGTGCGTAGTAAGCAGGTGGAACTGCATAGGTAAACCAAACATTCGTTTGCAGATTTAAAACCAAAATATAACAAAACTTTGCATGTCATGAAGACCATGTTGGCTAAGCTTAAAAAAGTTCACTTTATAAATAAATAAATTTGTTGTAAAGGAATTAATTTTTTTATTGAAAATTGGAAATAACTTTTTTTATTTAAAAGTAAGACGAGAGAAACTTATCCAGTGATTTCGTATACAAATAGTTGGCTCAAAATTAAATTTAACTTATTTTTAAACATAGCCAATAATGATCAAAGACAATAAAGTAGAGCGCAATAAGTATATGCAAAGACTAACCTATAGAAACTGATCTAGTACACCTGGCATACCTGAAAGGAAAAGGTTTTCAATTATGAGACACGAAGCATCCTTGGGCAAACATATATTTCATAAAAATTGAAATCAAATATACAAGATTTAGGGAGGATAGTGTACGTATAACATAAGTTGTTGGTTAGCATTTGTAAAGCATCTGCACTAAATCCGTTCTCATCATACAACACATGGTAATGTGTCGGACGGCTAGTTCCCTGATAGGAAAGCGCAAAAACCAATCAGACTTATTATGCAAAATATCCTTGTATATCCTACTAAGAACAGCCTCCCGTGATACACAACACTGAATGGAAATCAAATTTACCTGAATCCCAGCATGGCTACAAAGGTAAAAATCAAATTCACTGGGGTGACATATCTTAGTGTCAACAACAGTACCTGGTCATACAAGCATAAAGTGTGGTTATATACGGGAACTTCTTGCAGGAAAATATACAAAGGCCCTATACATAAAAGGATAAATAAATCCGAAACCTGGCAAAATGTTGCCACTCCTGTCTGTAGCATTACGATCTCCATGATTAGCAGGGAAGAGACGTGTGTGGTGTCTCTTTTGCACAACTACGAAGGTGATTGGTGGTAGATAATTTTCTTCTATAGAAATACAAGCCTAAAGAAAGTCATTTTGTTCATTTGAGATACAAATATTTCATAAATGGAAATTGAATTATATTCAAGGAAAAAAAATCAAGAGAATAGCCAAGTATGTGTACCTTCCGTATTGCATCAACTTCGTAAAAAAGAACTTGACTAAATTGCCCTTCACTTACACCATCTCTGCAATTTTTGCTTTATTATCAGAATACACCCAGACGGCAAACATGTAATAAGGTGCATGAACTCTAATAAGGAATTGACCTGTAGAATATAATTCTGTGAGGCTTATGCCCAGTGGACTTGAAAAATGCAATCAAAAGTTCCCTGTAAGACAAAATATAAAGATGAGTGAAGGAAAGGGAAAAATACAATAAAAAACTAGTACTTGTAGTTTTCCAACCTAATCATTCCACCATGAATTTTGCCTCTCTTGGGATCTGAACTTGTCTTATAGAGGTCCTGTATTATTTCTTCCCTGTGGTGCTGGGAAGAAACCAAGCCTCTGAACTTTGTTACTTCTGGCCAATCTATTGAAGCCACCACCTGTCAATATAGCTGACTCAGTTTTCTCTCTACCAATCTCTCTCTCTCTCTCTGTGCATGTGTGTAGGTTTGGGAAGGGGGGGTGGTGAACCTACTGCTGCTATAGAAGGGCTGGAATCCTCCCCAGGTTGAGGATGAGTAACATCAGCACCAAAGATTATGGTTGGGCGATCAGTCAAATAAGGAATTCTTTTAAGAACAGCCTGCTCCAGAACAGTATTCCGTCCTCCAACCTATTTGAACGTTGAAGCAAAACATAGAAAAATTTGGGCAATAATTTTACACTGTAAAGTAGAAAAATTAGCTAAACAGTCCAGGGACATGGTAGCATAACAAACCTTCACGTTGATCTTCAGAGCTACATTCTCCATGTACTGTTTGCTATATTTTGATGCCTGCCTGGGCTGACAACATTGTGAGACAATCCCCAACTCAGTTTCACAAATTCGCTTGATCTTCCCTGAGACAAACAAAATACTTAGAGAAAATGCTTCCTTCTTTTTGATAAATAGAGAATACAGGAAAGGTTCAGCCCACCATAAGACCCGCTGATATCAGGCAAAATGACAATGAGCAACTGCAGCTGTTTTCCTGTTTGCTTGGCTAGTGTTGTAGTAGACTGTATGTGAAGATCAATTAGTGCCTTCTCGATCTGGCCAGGTTGGGCAGAACGAATTGGAACCAAAGGTGTTGGATTAAATTCCTAAAAGCGAGCAAAAAATAGTCTTAGTGCCATCTAAAGTTGCATAAATTTCATTGATGAATCAAACGTTTACAAATCCATACCATTCCTTTACTGCAACACATGCTAATCAACTCATTGCAGAACCTTTTTAAATCTATGTTGGACCGTTGCGAGAAGTTGGTACATGTCCAAAACTCCCCCCTTCCACCATTAATCATTTTCTTACAGCAACAAAACAGTAAATCCACAGGTGAACATACATACAAAAACATGCTAGCACAAGTAACCCTTAAACAATGTGACTAAAAAAATACACTCGGTTAGGAAAGCAGATTCACCTTGTCAATCATGTTCCACTGTCCTACCCTTGGATCAATCCGTGACTCCCGCCCAGTCTCATGGTACTTCAGCTGGCAGTCCAAAGTGGCAGCACACTTTAGAAAACAAAAGGTGAAACGATTCAAGAACACACAAAACAATCATAAATTAAAGAAGTTACAGTGGGAGCCGGCAAAACTCGTNCCCTTCCACCATTAATCATTTTCTAAACAGCAAACAAAACAGTGATTCAACCGGTGAACAAATATACATACAAAAGCATGCTTGCACAAGTAACTTAGAGACAAGGTGACCCAAAAAATACACTCAGTTAGGAAACCAGACTCACCTTGTCGATCATGTTCCATTGCCCTACCCTTGGATCAATCCGTGATTCCCGCCCAGTCTCATGATACTTCAGCTGGAAATCCAAAGTGGCAGCTCACTTTAGAAACCATAGAAAAGGTAACAGGATTCAAGAACACAAAACAATCTTAAGTTACAGAAATTACAGTGGGAGCTGGCAAAACTCGTGCTTCAATGGAA